>VZRQ01007228.1:533193-563663 GCA_013397975.1 Machaerirhynchus nigripectus
TTTTAATAGTTCTTTGCCAGCATCACTGGATGAAAAAGAAATAAAAAGTCTGTGGGTGGGACACGAAGGACTGACAAGGTAAAGCCAGATCAAAAAGAAGCCTCGGTTAATAAATCAAAGAGGCGAAACAAAGGGCAGGACAGAAACAAAAAGAAAGAAGTATTTTGAATCCTGTAACCTAGATGTAAACTGTCCTAATTCAGCATTATTTAGCAATCACAAGATTAATTCTTGGACATTCTAACCTGGGGGAGGGGGAACGGTGAAGTAACATTCATGGAAAAAAGGCAAGGGTAGGAATCAGAGGGGAAAATCCACATGTTGTTCCTGGAAACAAGGGAAGGAAAAGAGTGCCAGTCCTTGATCTTCTGATTAAATGTTAATATTTGCTGGGGGGTTCAGTATATACAGCTATTGGTCTAATAAAGCTAAAGAAGGAAATTGGGAAAAAAAGAAGGGCCGATGCAGCCCTGAAGGCCCAGCAAGATAATTTTTAAAGTATCACTGGACAGAAATAAATCTGCAGAATATGAGCTGGGGGGGACATGTCTGTTGCATGTCATGAAAACAAAAGCCAATTCTAGATTTTCAGAATCAATTTGCAGTCAGAACTTTCCCTTTATAACTCTTTGATCAGCACCGTGACAAGGTGTGAGATGCAATCGATGAAGCTGTGGGAGCCTCCCAGGGCAGAGGTGGCTGAAAACCAGGAAGAGGCTTTGGAACAACACTTCACAGTTCTGTGATAGTATCCAGCATCTATTCCATGCTGTGCTTAGCTTTGTGATCCAGCCAGTCCATTAGTGTTTTGCAGCCCTGGTCCTAAAAAGCCTTTGTCAAGGTTTACAACAGGTCCTGAATTCAGAGCAAATCCTGACTTCTGTCGGTGGGTGTCATACATTGAACCAGACTTTATCCTGAGGTTTTCAGTGTCCAACCCAAACCTGATGGGCTGAGGACTTAAAACCCAGAAATCCAACCCAAACTGCAGTATAATAATTGCACTATAATTGTATTATAATATGCATAAAGCTCCAAGAAGTCAAAATACATTCACGTAAGCATAAACATACAGAAATTACTTAGGATGTATAAATATGAATTACTGACTTTTTCAGAGCATACGATGCAAAATAAACATACTTCCACCTTGATGGAACTGTGGAAGTGCATTTTCTTAAAATTGTATTTTTTAGAAGAAAGTTAGCAAGCGTTCTCTTGCCATTGATACATTCTGACCAGTAAACCTTGCTAGGGAATGTGTGAGGCTTCTGCAGGGCATTGCTGTTTGCACTCAGACAATCAATCCTGAGAATCCTCAGAACGATGCTAAAGTTCATTCTGTATAATCCCATTAGATGGAAACACAGAAGTGAAGATCTGGTCATCCAAATCCAGGCATCCCAGGTCTAACTTGAGAAACTAACTCATTAAAGTGAATTAAAGTGCCTCATTGCTGCAGAGGTCAGCACCTGCTGGGTTTGTTTTTAAAGATACAGGTAGGAGCCTTTGCAAATGCCTCTTGCTCTACTTACACACTCTGTAATTTGACTGGTCTCAATTTGAAATTGAAGGCAAATCTTCTATTTTTCATCAATAATCCTCCTACATAGTTTAAAATAAATATTCTCTGAACATACTTGTCAAATCAGACATCCACTCTGGTGTTTTAAGAACAAAATATTGTTTTACCTGACGCTTTAAGGTGGACTTGATAACCCCTAATCCTCAACTGCTCCACAATCTTTTCTTGTTTTGTGAAGTGCCTTTAGGAAAGCAACCTAGACCTGTCTTTGATGTGGTTTTGTCCTTTATTTACTGCAGCTCCTGAATATCTTTGATAAATTAATCTCACCAATAGAACAGCACTGGGTAACCCATGCTTTGATGCCTGCTCTTGAGGAAAATGCTGCTCACCACCACTGCTCAATGGGCTGGAGGTTCAGGAGGAAACACACAGGAGGCATCCTCATTTACATGGTTTTGTATAACCAGGTGGGAGGGACTTTCTGTGTGCTGGAGAACCAGTTTCTTCCACAGTAAATTCCATTTACTTGCACAGCACTGTTTCCTACAGCTCTCCATCTGTGCATGTGTGATTCAGCTTTTAGAGACGGTGGTTTCTGGGAGACTATAAAATATATGTTAAAGTGCACGATTGCACATAAAAATAGGCATAAATAAATGAATAGAAATCAGGGTCTGTGGCTTTGTGCATGCTCCACCAGCCCTCAGGGAGGTTGTTGCTGCCCATCTCTCTGGAATATCTCAGGCAGACCTGTTGTACAGCTCCTTACACTCCACGAACCGACACATTTCAGATTAATCCTGCATTTAACTCTGCGAGAACGAACTCAGATTCACATGACATATGGCACCCAGGCAAACTCTGAGGTGTGAAACCAGAGGTAGTGGCCTGAATCAGAAGCTGAACCTCCAGTGTCTTCCAGGCTGTATTTATTTGAATTACATCAGCACTGCCATGGTAGATTGTCACTCTGAGGAGACAGGCTGTATATACCCACAGCAAGCGCCAAATCTGCTCTTATCAGCCCTGCCTCCACAATCAGAACTGCTCAGAGAGGACATGGAGGGTTGCAGGCCGCACATCGGCCTGCTCAGAGAGGACATGAAGGATTGCAGGCCGCACCTCGGCCTGCTCAGAGAGGACATGAAGGATTGCAGGCCGCACCTCGGCCTGCTCAGAGAGGACATGAAGGATTGCAGGCCGCACCTCGGCCTGCTCAGAGAGGACATGAAGGATTGCAGGCCGCACCTCGGCCTGCTCAGAGAGGACATGAAGGATTGCAGGCCGCACCTCGGCCTGCTCAGAGAGGACATGAAGGATTGCAGGCCGCACCTCGGCCTGCTCAGAGAGGACATGAAGGATTGCAGGCCGCACCTCGGCCTGCTCAGAGAGGACATGAAGGATTGCAGGCCGCACCTCGGCCTGCTCAGAGAGGACATGAAGGATTGCAGGCCGCACCTCGGCCTGCTCAGAGAGGACATGAAGGATTGCAGGCCGCACCTCGGCCTGCTCAGAGAGGACATGAAGGATTGCAGGCCGCACCTCGGCCTGCTCAGAGAGGACATGAAGGATTGCAGGCCGCACCTCGGCCTGCTCAGAGAGGACATGAAGGATTGCAGGCCGCACCTCGGCCTGCTCAGAGAGGACATGAAGGATTGCAGGCCGCACCTCGGCCTGCTCAGAGAGGACATGAAGGATTGCAGGCCGCACCTCGGCCTGCTCAGAGAGGACATGAAGGATTGCAGGCCGCACCTCGGCCTGCTCAGAGAGGACATGAAGGATTGCAGGCCGCACCTCGGCCTGCTCAGAGAGGACATGAAGGATTGCAGGCCGCACCTCGGCCTGCTCAGAGAGGACATGGAGGATTGCAGGCCGTACCTCGGCCTGCAGTACCTGAGTCTGAAACGGCCACAAGAACCAGGGCTTTTAACAACTGAACCCTGGGGCACACTAGACACTGAAAGTATCAGCTGGAAGCACCAACTTGACAAAGCACTGTTGTTGTTGCCAGATTACTTAAAGAAAAAAGGGCAAAAGCCTCTATGAAATCACCCAGCATTTGAGTTTGGGCTTAATTTTAATACAGCGGTTTAAAAATATGATTTAAGTACTTGGGTTTTATTTCTTTTCAGAATGAGCAACATTCCAAAAATCTTTGACACAGAAAATGGGCACAAACAGCATTGCAAATAAGCAAAGTCTATTTTGGGAATGTCAGAAAGAATGTCAAGAGCCCATTGGGTCTGGACCCAATGTCACCATTGATATAATGAGTCTAATTTGTCCCATTCCTATCCATGATCACAACCTATTTCTCAGCTATTGGGAAACAGACATGAGGCACTTTCTTACTCTTTGTAATGAACTTCTCCTTTAAGATGCACTCTGTCTCTGCCCTTACTCGGGCTCTGCTCTTATCTCTTTGTTCATCCACGGAGAAAAGATGCAAATGTTTCAAAAAATTGCAAACACAAATGGGAGGGTGAAAAGCTTGGCCTCAAGATACCGTGATGTTTATTTACTCTCAGAGAAGAAGGGAACAGAGGTGAAAAAAGAAAAGAAAAAAGACACTGCTTGTGATGCCTAATTAGTAAAAATGCTGGTCATATCAAACAGTGAATTAAGGGTGATTTACGTTTGCATTTGCTTTAATCTCTTTGCAGCTTTGGGTGTATAGATTACTATTCAGATAAATTAGCCAAGAAAAGGATATTCTGGTGTGATCACATATTTAGAAGACTGATAAATGCCAGGTAAAGATGGTATCAGCAGGAAAAAAAAGCCCTAAACAAGAACATTTGAAAGTATATTCTTTATTCTTTCTTTTTTATTTACTTTTTCCATATAGAAAAAAAAAAAAGAAGAAATTCTTAGATCGAGGCCTAACTTATGTCTTCACTTATGTTGAAGCTGACTCATCCAGTTCTGGCTTCAGGCAGAGTTTGCATCCATGAAAAACGTAGCATGGAGTGTGGTATCTGATCCACTCTGGTGATGTACGTGGGCTCCTGCCTCCCAGCTTTACATGCTTCAGCTCCAGAGTTATCACCTTCACTCTTCTTAGAGGGGCTGGAGAGAAATAAATAGGGTTTGTGATGAAATATAATTCTGAAATTAGTGATTTAAGCTGGAAGTAAGAGAAATGAACAGACAGAACACTGACACGAACGCGCCTGTTTTTCTTAAATCCTCCTAAAGTGTGGATTCAGCTGTATGAATGTTTACTGCAGGCACCTGAGGGAAGGTGAACTGACCCTCACCTTCTGCCCGTGAATCCACACGTTTCCTTGGAGCAGTTCTGGAAACACAGGAAGGTCCTTCATGTCTCTGGGGCACTCTGGCCACGTCTGTCTTTCTGGACTTCAGTCCCTGTGACTGGCTGCAAATCACAGCTCTCTCTTTGCTCCCAGGCAGGGCGAGACCTGGACATGAACATTTTTCCCAATCCCCCACTGCTTTCATGGAAAGGAAGCCGGGCACATGTGGTTTGTGCTTTGCTCTAGACGAGGAGAAGGATAAAATGCTGCAGGAGCACCATTAGTTGCAACTTCAGTCCAGGGAGGACATTCATGAGGCAGCTGCTGGGCTGCAGAGTCCTCTGGGCACCAGGATCTCCATCTGGGGGACCCCTTCCCCATGCTCCTCAAAAGCCAGATAAATCCACCGACTTCAGATGATCCTTTCAGCACAGCCTAAATCTCCCCAGGCACAGATGTTGCCTCAAGGTGACCTGGGGGGAACGTGGCCGTGGGCTCTTCGAGGGGTGGCTATTTGAAGTCACAGCACAACTCGTGAGTCTTCTCATCCGTGGACACAGACAAATGACATGGGACAGCATTCTCCGAGCGAGGAGACCTTGGTGAAAGGGAACTGGAGATGTGGAAAGTCTGTGATCTATTACATCAACAAGATAAATCATTTATGTGCCCTGAATCAAATTTGCTGCGTGATTTAAGGGCATCATCACTGCCTGCAGTGTCGGCATTCCTTTTTAGTTGTTATTTCCTTGTTATTAATTCTGATTCTTGTTGCCTCTCAACTGCCCACGCTCAGAAAGGGAAGAGCTTGGCTTTTCTGTGTTCTGCAGCTATGTAATGTGATATAAAACAAGTTTGGAGTGGCTCCCCAAGTGCATGCAACCAAAACTAGGCCAGAAATCCCCTCCGCTGCAGCTGCTGATCATTAAATCACAGATCTGCTCAAGGAGCCTTGGGTCAAACTGCAGGAGGACCTGGAGGAAGATATTCACCAAGAAATCCCCTGGAATATGGTGTTCGTGCATCCTCTCCATACTTCGGGATACAAAAGTCTTTTGGTTTCAACAGAATCACCACAAAATTATGAAGAGGATCTACATGCACGTGTATTTGAAAGTGCAGAGACAGAGACAGAAGGGGAGAGCTGCAGTTAGTTCAGTAGAGCTGCTTGGAAAAATTTAGTAAGAATAAGAATTCTGAAGGAAACTGAGGGAGAAAATTAGAATTCCACCAATTTTTGTTATTTTACAGCTAAGGTATCTGCAGGTGAGGCAGGCTGTTTTTCTCAAATATTGATTTTGTGTTGTACTTTAGAACAAATGGGCAAAAGGGAATTGTAGATATCACTGTTTTCGGTTTCAGATAGTATCATTTTGAGGATTCCATTCCTGTGGTTGTAGTTTTCACTCTTGTCAGCACGTTTTCCTGAGATACTGAAAACATTTTGATTGAAAAGAAAAGGCAAATCTGCAGTGAGTTCAGCACCTGTTTTAACAACCATCTGTAAGATTCAGAAATACTTGCTGAGATTCAAAGATAGTTCCACCAGGCCTCACTTCCCGAGTACAGAATTCCCATTTTCAAGGTCTGAGAGCTTATTCAAACGCATTTCACGTACAGGGGGGGCAGCGATTTTGAAACTGAGAATGGTGCATGATTTTTCTTAACGCAGAAAAAAATCATAAATATTCAGTGTCTTTTAAAATTGTGAAATCACAGAATGTTTTGGCCTGGAAGGGACCTTAAGGATCTCGTCTGTGCAGGAATGGGGGCACCTGCAAAGAGCAGGTTTGGTGCCTCTCCAGAGCTGTCTGGTATGATGAGGGCTCTCCTTTTCCTTTCCAGCTCCAGAGCCATTATATTTTGGCAGGTGCACGCTGCTAATATTAATCCCCCTCATAAGGATGTTTGCTAGACTCAGTTAATTAATTTGGAGATAATTAGGAAGTGCTCCGTAACTGAATTACAATCTCTGCTACCACGCGCAGGACTTTCGCCACCGGCTTCGACAGGGAGAGTATATTTTTCTACAACAAAAGCCAAAGAACACTTTTTTTTTTAATGTGACCCAAAGAGCAGAGCAGAAGTAGGACACCTCCAAGAGCTTTCTAGGATGTCACAGTATCGATCTGCTACCACCGACTTCCCACTGCTGCCAGCAGAATGACCAAGCAAAGGCTGTTTATTTTCCTGTAGATCAAAGAGAGGCAACAAAAGAGATCCCCCCCAAAAGGTGGCTCACTGCAGAAGGCAATGCTCTTGTTTCCCTATCTGATCAGCAGATTCCTCGGGCCTGCATTGACAAACCCTGGGTGCTGCTCACTCAGCCCCAGCCCCATCATCTGTCTTGTGGGACAGGGTGCCTGCCTCTTCCCAGGCTGCATGGGAGAATAGCAGTGCTGCTCTGCCACAGCCAAAATACAATGGCTGGGAGCTGGACTATAAATTGGGGGAATTCCTCACATACCTTCCCATTTTCATGGACTATTGGCAGCAGAGAAGGAAGAAAAAAAAGAAGAAGAAAAAGAAAAAGGCGTACTTTGGCATTCAGCCAGATATTTGATTCGTTTTCCTTTTAATTGCCCCACATTGTGCTGGGGTCCCCCCTCCCCGACCTCTCTCCCTTCCCTCCCTCCCCCTTGCAGCCCCCCTCAGCCCCTGGCACCGAGGGAACTGGGTCCTGCCTCAAGGAGAGCAGCACCTGGGCACCCCCATCACCAGGATGCTCTTTGTTCTGACGCAGCCCAGGGATAAATCCCCCGTGGAGCAGCAGTTGCTCACCTCACCAACACTGTCAGCCTTGGAGTGTGTCCCAGGAGCACATCCTCACCTTGGGAATCCATAGTTTGGAAATCACAGACTGCAGCAACCTGCGTTGGCTGAGGGACTTTCCCTGAGTCTCTATTCATTATCCAAGGTCTCTTCCTGAGGGATTTAACTGAATTCCAAATCCCCATTGCAGTCTGCTCACTAAAGTTCCCAATACAGTACCAGTTACCCAAACCAGTCCCCTCTCTGTGCTCTGCAGGGCTACTGGGATGTGTTGCATGGGGTTGTTTGATTCAGCCTAGGAGCAGTTTATAATTTTTAGGGATTAGGGTAAGGTCTTGCAACATCTCTGTCCCCAGTGAATCTTATTTAATACTTGAGAACAGGCAGGAGGTGTGAGAAGTTGCACTTTTTTTCTCTATTTGAAGAGCATTAACCAGCAAATTCGTTACTTCTTAAATCATGTTGTGGAGCAAAGCTCTCGAAGACCTCAGCTGATATATTTTATAGGACTGCTTTTCTATAATAATTTAATGAGAATATCTTTAAAGAGCTTTAAGGCAACCTTTGCTCTAAAACCTTTATGTGAACAGTTGGATACATTTGTATAACAGCCATTTCAGGACGGGGGTTAAATACATTTACTGCTCATTAGGGATCAGGTCTGAATATCTTACAGATTGAGATCTTTTTCCCAAATATTAGCCAATAAAAATATGCACAGAAAACGAGGGTGAAAGACTATTTTTTTAGGTTGAGTGTAGGTACAGGGTATTTTTAAAAATCGTATAAAAATTTCAGTTTCCTAAGGTTATTCTGTAGAATTTATGAAGAAATTAACACAGCAGATTTTGCATTTTAAGGTGATATTCCAGGGTGTGGGAGTTACGGGGCTTTCAAGTCTAACATCTGCATTCCATCTTTGTCACCCTACTTGTCAGCTGCCAGTTTTATGTCAGTGAACGCTGTGGTGGTGATCTTCTCTGTTGGAAAAGTCGTGGCAGAATGAAAGAGAAGAAGAAGAAAGAATGGAAATCTGCCCATGGACAGAGAGAAGAGTGAGACTGTGGTCAGGAGGTAAAAAAGCAGGAAAAACAAAAGCAATGAAGTATTGCTACTGGAGTTTATACTCGGTAAAACTTGAAGGAAAGTGCTTGCAAATCTAGGTTGGCTAAATTTTGGGGTTTTTTTTAAGATTGTCACCCAGGTTCTTACTGCATGTAAAGTCTCAGTCCAGTCTTAAATGAGACTGAGGAGCTTGGAATGAGCACCGGCGCAGGAGAGCACCTTTGGATCTACCCAGGGATGAACATTTGCTCTGCCTGCGCTGCCTGGCAGCAGCTGGGTGAGGAGCAGAGCCCTTGTTGCTTGCTCTTTGCCTTCACACCAGCTCCAAGGGGGTTCAGGGAAGGGGGTTGAGGGAACCCCTGAAAAGTGGGGCTGACTGTGAGAAGTACAAATGGAACCAGCAAAAACATGAGTTGTCCAGTCATGCAAACATCTATAAAAGTGTGACAGAGAGAGCAGGGAAGTGCAACAAGCAACCAGAGAGGGTAAAATTGTGCAGACTCTCAGCAGCACTGCAGTGAAGTGGTGTTTAGGACTCCTGGTAAGGGTTCCTGTTTGTGCACTGCTTGTGACTCTGATTTGCAAAGCACTTTTTCATTCGGAGACCTGCAAGGCTCTCACACGCTCGTGCCAAAGCCGCCACATCTGCCAGTGGATTGAGTCAGCTCTGGAATTCTGTTAAAGGCAAATGCTGTCTAAAGTTCTACTTTCTAAGCACAAATATCAAAGAGAGGGGAAAAAAAGAGAGAGTTGGAGGGCTGGGGAGGAGGGAGGGAAGAGTCAATTGCTTTTGCAGAAGCTGCAGTTTCTTTCAAAAAACCTGTCACTGACATCTTTCCCCAGAAAACATTTTGTCATGCACATCAGTGTACGTCCTTAAGGAGATCAATCTAGAGAGGGAGTCAGGCCCACAATCATCATGTGACAGATTTTCAGACGGTGTTCTCATCAATCACACTGATAATGAGGTGGCAAATTGCTGTCTTATGGCAAAACTAAAAAGACAACTGCCCCAGTAGGTGTCAATGAATATGTCAAAGGATTGTCCCATGGGGAGTCTGAGAAGGTTCTCAGGAACCTTTTTGTGAAGCCTGAATGCAGAATACTTTATTGATCACTAAAGAACTTGCACTGACATGCCATTTCCCCGTGACATTTGAACCACCAATTTCCTAACCTGTGGTGAGTACCTGCCTGGAAAACACTTTGGGAGTTTCCTTTCACCTTTGGCTATACTAAAAAAATCTTGGTTTAATTTTAGCTTAGCCTTTCATCTCCTGAAAAACCACAATAGCAAAATCGTACAAGTTATAACCAAGCTAAATGTCTGAAAAGGTTTAATGACCAATAACCATTTGGAACCAGTTAGAATGATTCAGGATTAACTTGTTTAGATGATATTCCGAACGATTTTTAGTTTGATTAGTATCTTATATTCTCTCTTAGCAAAGCAAGTAGTCCTCTTGATGGAGCAACCTTTTATTAATCCGAAGAGCAGGGTTATCTGTACAGTGACATTTTGAAGATAAAATGGGCCTTTTGTTCTCCTTTTCCGAGGTCTTTTAGCATCTGAATTAGAGCCCAGAAAGCTCCTGCAGCTCAAGACCATGCAGTGGTGAATTGGTATCACTCCAGGCTGTGTTCTAGAGAGTTTAGGTGGCAGACAGGCTGCTCTTTGCCAGGCCTGAAATTCTGCATGCTTTGTTTTTCCCGTTTCCAGCCAATCATGACCGCACTTTTTTTATCCCATTTTTGTCAGAGTGCGAAACTACGGACAGTCCTTTTCAGTTCTGAGGAAAAAAGTGTCATAGTAAAAATTGTGTGCACTGCTTTGACTTCACTTGGCTCAGTTGTGAGCCAAATTTCACAATATTTCCCTCAAAATTTACATGGAAAAAGCTCCTCTTGAGATAATTTGAAGACAGTTTGTTTTACACTCTCAGTTGTGGTAAGAAATGATAATGTGAATAGGTGAAAATAAAAAAAAAAAAAAAAGAATTCTTGAAAAGCACTTTGATTTAAATCTTCATTTAAGATCAAAATTATCCATCCATTTAATCATATTACACATAAAGAGTTTATGCTGACAAAAGGCCACGCTGCAACAATAAACATTTTGACCCAAACATTTTAATTAGATTTGGGGTTTGGACAGTTCCAGGTGCATTTCTTGCTGGTTTTGAGATTAGTAGTGCAGGATCACACCTGGAATAGGTTTTCCAGTACCCATTTGGACTTGTGTGGCTGAAGACAGAAGTGCTGGGGACACAGCCTTACCTCTGCTCTCTGCCTGGTTGATAACCCACAGAAATTAAATGCTGTTATCTCCTTTGCAAACCCTTGGTGTAAAATCTCACAGATTTCACACCTGCAGCTGGCTGGGGTTGCACGTGCCTGGGGCTGTCCCACCTTGGACAATATTTAGGCATTCAAAACCACATTTGGTTTGGCAGTCAGCTTTTGTTCTGTCCCATTAAACACGTGCAGGGCAGGTTTAACAGTTAGAAATGTGACTGCAGTAAATGATGCAGCAAGGGCAGGGAAGGCCCAGCATTTGTCTGTGCACAACTCACGCTGGTGAGTTGTTCCTGAAACCAGACGAGGCATCAGCCCAATTCCACGTGCACCCTCTGTCAGAAGATGGTCGTGGAAGTCCGAGAAAAGCCGTCCAAAAGATTGTTTTGTGGAGTGTCAGGAGTCAGAAATGGGAACAATGTCTGGGATTGTTCCCTGCTTCCGACCTCTGACATTCCATGAAACCGTATCCTGGAGCACGGCTCCACTCCAGCATTACGAGTGATGTGTTTCAAAGGGTCCACGAGCCTTATCTCATTCCAGTGAAACTCAGTGGAAGAATTCCCAGTGCTCGTGGCAATAGCGAGGGTAGTCCTGCTGGATTGCCAGGGGGCCGGCTGTGAAAGGACCACTGTTGTACAAGATGCTCAGTAGGGAGGGGCAAGCTCGGATCCCAAAGAGTTTGTGATCCGAACAGACAAGACAGCCCCATGGGGAGGGAACAAAATAGCCCAGGCACTGAATGGCGTCCCATTATCCCGTGAGAAATGGAGTCATATCTGTGTTTAGTGTCTTGGATCTTAATCTCCCAATTAATATGATTGGCATCAGAAACTTGAACTAGACCAGTCCCAACTGCAACTTAATTGGAGATTTCTTTTTGGTTTTTTTTAGATTTGAATTTCTGTTGTATTTGGGGCTCTGTTCATTTTCCTTTAGATCCTTACCTGGATATTTAAGACATGAACAGGTGAGGGAGCAGGTGTATTTTTTTGAAAGCAAGGGACCATCAAAGCCTGAGAAAGAATGTCAGTGGCATCTACCTTGGGATATGGAGTAGCTCTCTCTCTTTGTGTACAAAAACTCAAAGAATCTGCTGGGACGGGCCTGCCATGAGACTTCTTCCACCACTCCTCTCCTGGAAGGCTCAGGGTGGGGAGGAAGGGGGCAAGGAGAATTTCAGAGGGCTGCCATCCTGAGCCTGCATTAAAGCCCCTTCAGATTCTCAGTCATGTTGTCCCAGCCTGAAAATTTGTAAGGACTTTGATGCACCCCGCAGCTGCTGTTCACATCCTGGAATCAGCCTCTGCCCAGAAGACTGCCTTGGAGGATGACGTGATCCTTCCTTGCCACCCACTCGCTCTGTCATTTCCTAAACTCTGATGTTTTTCACATCATCTCTGGCAGTTAAAAGAACACATGTACATGTACACCCCTGGAGCAGACTGCAAACATGTTTTTGGAACATCCATTTCATAGGCCAACCAAAAGTAGCCGGCTCTTATTGTTCAGAGACTCGAGGGAACACAAGCTGTTGGCTTCTCTTCACACCTGCTCTAGGAGGTGGCTACCGAATCAGTTTAATCAGGGATGAAGACTGCATAATTCAGGCAACAAGGTCAAAAGTCTTGTGTCTACAGCAAAAGTGCGCTGGTTTAACTCCAGGCAGTTTTGAAATCAACGTCATTAAACCTTGGTTAAATAATTAGGTAAGTAGATTGATACCACTTCTAATTTAATTTAAAGCTAAGCTAATTTAAGACAAACTAATGGCTGTTCTTTTACGCCAAAATGAATATATTCCCACAAGAGTTCGCACTGATTTCCCTAAATCAATTAAGTTCATATCCTAGGTCAAACCAGTGCAGCTTTCCCATGTAAATAAGCCTTGAAAAGAGTTTTTTAAAGATAGGTATCTCAGTTAAACACTTAAGCTGCAGTGTGAATCCTGACGTCAATGTTCTGCACGACTCCGAAGCTCATCTGGGTAATAGCTGTTCTCTTCCCTCCTCAGCCCTTTGCCTGTGCTGGGCCCTTACCTTTCCACAAGCCCATAAGAATTGTGCTTAAAACCAGCACGGTACCACTGCTGCTCCCAGCAATACCGTTCGGGATTTGCACCTCTTCCCCATGACAGCAGGTCAGCTCTCGCCGGGTGTTTGGGAATTCGGGTGCCCTGCTCTCCCACTAAGCACTGACAAAATGTGTCCACCTACTGCGGGCCTCTTACTCAGGCACTCAGCACCTTTTGTGTTCAAAAGGAGCAGGAAGGGTTGGATGCATTGAAAGAGGTGCTTCTTTCATACAAAGCCCACAGCCATGGGTGTTGGAGTTAGACCTTGGCAGTACAGAGCTGAAAAAGCAACTTTATTTTTTTCTCTTTAGTTTAGGGAACAGTACCCCCAAGCAGCATCGAGGACTGCCAAAACGCAGGTGAGCTTGTCGTGCCTTCACACCTCCTGCTCCTTACACTTCCCTGAGGAGTGAGGCCACAGCACCAAGAGGAGAAATGGATTCCCTCACCAACTGGATGCTCACCCCTCTGATTTGGACAAGCTCCTGGCAGATTGCTCTGCCCAGCTCCCAGGTGGGCATGTTGTGTCTGTGTGCCTGGAGAGGTCTGGTACGAGGGTGCTGCTGAGCCATTTTTCATCAGCTCTTGGTTTGTGCAGTAGCTGCTCTCAGGGTGGGTGATTTACTGGTGAGGGAGAGCCTGCAGGGATTTAACCCTGCTCTCCTTCACCTTCTTAGCCACTTTTGCAACCTTTTGCCCACAGTGTGGGTGATTTACTGGTGAGGGAGAGCCTGCAGGGATTTAACCCTGCTCTCCTTCACCTTCTTAGCCACTTTTGCAACCTTTTGCCCACAGTGTGGCCTTCTCACGTCGTGCTGGGTCTGCTGCTGCTTGCCAGGACTCAGGTAAATGTCACCTGCATCACTTTCCCCTGCACAAGACCTGAGCAGGTCACGCAGCACCTTTCCAGACATAGCTTTTTTTGAATGTTGATATAAATCTGAATCAGCTGTGTTTCATTTCCTTTGGATCACTCTCCAGGTGTTCCTTGGCAGAAACAGGTAGGAATTTTAAATAAATACTGAAAATGGGTTAGGCTGTGATTTTTCAATTGCTAAATGTGAGTTCTTGCAATAAAAACATGCTTCTAAGCCTTTTAACTCCATTGCTGGGGTTCTAGCAATCCATCTTAAACTATGAATCTCAACTATTAGCAAGATACAGCTTATAAACAATTTACTGGCTGTCCGTCAAATCACACAGGCAATAAAATCACAAAAGCAAGACAGAACTTGGTGAAGAAAACGGTGATGTGCAAATTATCCACCCCAGCTCCAGATGACACAAACGCTCCACTACCTTCCTTTGAACTGGGTATATTTTATATTCGTGTACAACCTTCACAGAAAACCTTGCCATTAATGAAATAAACCTCTGCATGATTCAAAGGAGTGGAGCTATGAAATGCAGTCTGCAGCACATAAGTTTAGGTAACTCCTTGGGAGTGGGCAAATAAATAATTTTTTTACAATGAGGATGCAAAGCAAACTAGCTGCCAAAGAAATTAAGAGTAAGATTATTCACTCTGTCTTTTGGGGAAAAAAATGCATCTGGAATCTTGTCTCCCTTGAACTCAGATCATCCAAGTGAGAACAAGATTAGTCCCATGCATTCTGCCTTTTAAAAATGATTTCTTTTGCTAGGACCAAATGCTGATAACAGCATGCTGGGTGAGTTAGGGGGTTTCTACAGTGTAGGTGACAAGTTAAAAATGTGTAGTGAGCATATGTGTCCAGAAGGGAGGAGAATACCTCTAATTCTATGCCAGGCAAGTCAGGATATACCTAATGTGGTTTTTTGCAAAGGAAACTGCATTTCCAGGGAAGGAATCTCCAGTTTCATGTATAGATCCCTCAGTAATCTCAAGAAAAAATGGGAGGTTACCTGTTTAAATTTCTAAAAACAGGCTTGGATATCCGGTTTTATTTATTGTTTTGGTCAAACATCTTTGCTTGTATCGTCAAGTCTTTGCTCATCTCTCAAGAACGATGAACAATTCTACTTAGAGGTACCTTGCAGAAAATTATAGGTGGGGAGGAAGAGAGCTTTTCAGTACCCTAAGTATGGTACTTTCTCTTCCAGTGTTGGCCCTGATGGCTAAAATAAAAAGGGCTTGCAGGTGGGATTGACTCTTCTCCCCTTCAGGTTGCTAATATTTCATACAGAGATTAAAAGAAAAGGAGAATTAAAAAAATTCTGTAGGGTCAAAGCAAACAGATTGGGTTATGAAGGTAAAAATGTGGGGAGACTAAAGGTGGTATGGGGAAATTTGTTTTAAAATTTCAAGGGTTTTTTTCTCATGGGAAAAGTAACACTTTGCTTTAATAAAAGAAAAAAAATAGTTACAAGTACAACCCATTTGTCGTTTGATGTAACAATGTTATCTACTCTCTGGGCTGGTTTTTTTTGTTTCTGTTCAAGGCATAAAATAATTATTGAAGAGGGCTGTTTCATCTCGGGGGAGTACAAAAGTCCTCTTGCTAATTGCCACATCAAATGACCAGGGGACCCCGATGGAAACCTTCAAATGACTGTGAAAAAATTCAGGCCATCACTAAACACTGGGCACTTGTTCTTTTGGGGTTTTTGGGGGTTTTTTGTTGTTGTTGTTGTTGTGTGTGTGATTTCCCATTGCAGATTAGGTTACTTGGGTGTGGGCTTATCACACAGGAAAGGCCCGGCACAGATTAGTTCTGCACCATTGCCGGGCTGTTATGCCAGCTCCATCCTTGACCAAAGCAGTGTCCAGCACCTTTATTGTATGTGGGGACACGGAAGAACACTGCACTGTCCAGGCAACAAAAGAAGCAGAAGAAGGCCCACTGTGTCTCTGAAGTGTTACTTCTCCACTTTTTGTCATGCACCAGTGACATGAGTGCTGGGTCCCAGACTTTAACCCCACACAGAGCCAGAAAAAAGCTGTCAGTCTCGGCTTGTTCAAAGACAAACTCTTTGTGGAGATCAGACTGAAGTGGCATGGTCCATATACTCACTAAAGCATGCCAAGGAGTCACAAAGTCATAATCCGGCTTTGTACTTCTGGCCATTCCCATTCTCCCCCGTAGCTGGTGCCCAATTACCAGTGCTGTAATTTTTTCCCATTGTTAGGGAGCCATAAGGGTTTAGCTACCACTTATCCAAGCGGGGTCGTGACCTGATGTATTTAGGCTTTGCAAATATAAGTAACAGTGCCCTTATCAGTGTCACCGGGACTCTTTAACACTTAGCAGGCAGAAAGATAAATATACTTGGCAGATACAATTTGATCCATTGCTAAGCCTTCCATTTTACCACTGACCCATGGCACTGTGCTATTCAAGGGGATGTTAACTGGTATAACCCTACAGCCTTCAGCCTGGCTCCCAAACTGCCTGGTTTTGCCTTGCAGGAAGGACTTACAGGTAACAGCTCGTCAACCTGATCTAGAGCACTGGGAAACCAGGGATGAGTCTGACCTGGCTTCCACTACTCCTGCTTTTAGCAGAATTCCTCCTGGCTCACACCAGGAGAAGAATTAGACTGTCTCACACCAGTTTACTTCCAGCAAAAAGCCAAAGCCACCCGATTTATGCGTTACTATTTTTTGAAACATCGATAGTTATTTTTTGACTTACTTTAGTTAACTGGCTAATTTAAATGCTGCTTTATGCCATTTTACAAGTCAGGGTTTGTCCCGAAAAGTTCTGATTACTTTCCTTGCCTCTTTCAGATCCTTTCTGAGATCTCTGCCAGTCACAAGGCCTACTAGGCAAGGGTCTGGCTTCAGAAGCTGGAGAGTGCAGATTGTCTCATTCATCTACCCCCCAGCAGGTACAGAGTAAAGCATTCTGGGCAGGGTTATGTTTAACAGGCACTTACTTAAGAAGGGTTAAAGATGCAGCACCAGATCTAGAGAAGCATCTGTTTTAAGCAGGGTAGGGCAAGGATTCCAGTGTGAACCACAAGTGTGAAGATCCTATAATAAATAGGCTGGAGGTTTCTGCTATCTCGAAAATGCATCTTGATTGACTCAAGGACTAAAACTTTGAGGCATTTGATTATTGCCTCTTCAACAGCACTGACTCCAGCTATGAATAAATTCAATAAAGACCCATTGTCAGTGAGATGTTATTAGACATAGAACAACACTGGCAAATGCCAGAGCCAGTCCTTGCACTAACCATGGAGATTTTACACCTTAGATGCCCCTTTAGAAATGGCAAAGTTTTCACAAGGTGTTTTTATTTATTTCCACCGTGTGGGAAATTTTTATTACCACTACAAGTATCTTCTATCAGAGCATCCTCCTTCATATCTTCTCTCAGAGTATCCTCCCTCATTAGGTTGTGACTGATCTTCTTTAACTCTCTGAAGTGTCTCAGTGCTGATTAACTAAGATAAGACAGAAGATAACTTCTTTTAGAACAAACTAGTACTCACAGCGGAATCTTATCCAGTCTAGAAGGGTGATTAAGACTCATTATTATTATTAAAATATCTTGGTCAGAATTAATGGCTGGGTAGCAGCACCAGCTCATTCCATCACAGAATCACAGAATGGGTTGGAAGGGCCCTTAAGGATTACTTAATTCCAATCCCCTGCCATGGGCAGGGACACCTTCCACTAGCCCTGGCTGCTCATGTTTGCAATTGGATCACGACTGAGTCATCATTTCAGGCATGATTCAAACACAGAGCCTGACTTCCCACTCAGTACGTATCTGTGCACAGAAACAAAATCTCCTTTAACTTCCTTGGAGTTCATGTCTTTTGGAAGTGCTTTATGGAAGCTTTCTTTTTAAGTGGCAGCTCTATGGGACTTTAAACAATGATATATTTTAGGCTATGAGCCTTATCTGATCCGAGATGCCCGGGAGAACAGGGAATTCCTTTTCTGTTGTTGTTTTTTAACGATGTGTGAGGGCATGGGGTTTCCTGGACATTTAGCAGAGGGGTGTCAGGGTGAAACAGCTGCACATATTAAACCAGCCGTGAAACCCAACTCCTTTTCATCTCCTGGGTTATACAGCTCTTTGTGAAATTATTCCACAGGGCAACGTGTGAATAACTGCTGACTAATGCATGATCAGCTCTGTGCTAAGGCGGCGCGAACGGCGCTGGCTGCGTGCTGCTGCCGTGGGTGCTGGAGCCAGCACTGGGAAAACACGGTGCCATAAACTGACCCAGGTTAAACGGCCCTATTCCCAGCTAATTGTTTTATAGTTCACTGACATCCAGCAAACGTGAGAACTGCAGGTCTTGTGGGCACGAGGTGCCATGAGATAGCTGGAAACAGGAGGTCTTTGATGAGACAAATGGCTTGTAGGGGCAGTTCCATGCAGGCATCCCAACACAAAGGCTCCTTCGCAGGGCTGCTGCCAAAACAAAAAATAAATCAAGCCACAACAGCTAGTTCAATCCTGCCTGGAAAGCTCACATACAGGAATCTGAGGCACTGACCTTACCTTTCCCTCTCCGTTTCCTTGTCTCCACTCTAGTTACACTTTACAAGATGTTTCCAGAGAAGAGTGAAAACCCTTGGTTTACATCAGCATAAAAGTTAAGCACTCCTGGAGACAGACACTGTAATCAAACCTCATTTTGTCATTTAAGAGAAATATTAGAAATCTTCAAATGTCTCACGAAACACAGCTTGTTTACAAACACCCTTCATTCTCCTTCAGAAGCAGGCAAGGTGTCCCAGTTGGTAGCTCACAGTCAAACAAGGTGGAGAGAGGAACTGATAACAACAGTGCATTTCAATCAGGTTTAAAATCAATAAGCAAGATGCCTGATCACATACATGATTTACATGAAACATTCTGGTCTTTTTTGGTGCTTGTTCTTCACCATTTTCCCACTCAAAAAGGCTGTTCCTTCAATAAAGCCTCCTTCTCCTTTTTGCTTACCAGAAAGATTCCCTGTGTCTCATCACATTTATTTCAGAGTTTGCATTGCCTGGCGTGTATTACTTATGCGTTACTCAGATCTATCAAGCTGCACTTAGATGAGAATTTGAAACTAAATCAAACACACAATATTTTACCAAAATACTTCTACTCTAAATACACGTAAGAAAAATACATAGTTTTACCAAGATAGGGCACTGACAGACTTCTAAGATAAAGAAGTGTTTTATCTCTATCTGTTACACTTAATTGATTGGGTTTTGATCACTGCAGATCAGAATTTGAGATTTATTACGTACCATCTCTCACAGTCTCACTTTATTCATGGCTGGGAGGGGAAGACAAACTTACCCTGCCTTCCCAGACCCTGAGGAGCTTCTGAAGTGAGAATCAAGTAGTCGTTGTACCAGACTAATCAAATACACGTAGATGAAAAAGTTTAATAGTGCAACCAACTGTTTAAAGAAGCTCACCCAGCAACCAGGTCAAGGTTTTGGCTTTTGTTTGAAAGGTCAGCAGCACTAATTCACTGTTGCCAGAGAAGCTGACAAAATATCACACTGCTGGTCACTGATTAGAGGGCCTGACTATGGAGACTCAAAAAGATCAGGAATCATTTATATTATTTTTATCAAAGCCCAGGACAAGCCCAAGAATTTTATATCCTTCCCCCCTCCAAGCTGGAACAGCTCGAGATTATTTTGTGATGTGGTTTAGAACTTCCCGAGGATCAAGGTGTAGGAAACTCACCCATTGTTTCAGCACTTAAAAAACCTCTGAGCATTAAGCTATTGGTTCACCATCAAAGATTTCAAGATGTCAACCAGACACTTTTTCTCTCGGACCACCGAGGCCTCTGAGGGCTGCTCTTGCTTTTTGGGGCACGCAGAGAGGTCAGGTTTGAGTTCTCTCATCTCTGTTCACGTTCACATCAGTGTGGTCACTCGTGCCTGGAACTCAGAGGAGAAGGGATGCTAAAAATATATTGAATTACCAATGGTAATAATTCAAGTACAGTAGCGGGGGAAAAAGTGACACATTTTGCCACAGTAATAGGCCAGGATGGAACATCCACATGAAATGGGATTTGTTGAGGAAAAAACACTTATTTCTTATACAATCCCATATGCCAAAATCCACTGGGTCTTGCAAATACAAAAAATTCCCAAATACTTATCTTTTTTTCTCCTTTTATTTTCCTCAGTTTTTCCTTGCTGGAAAATTATGAAGGGTGAGAAAGGAGAGGAAAGTGCTTACAATAAACTTTTGGGAAAAACTCAACCCATCTTTACAACATTCTCAGCACTGCCTTCCAAACAAACCCCCAAAATGGTGAAAGGGAGTTGGGAAGGATGGAAGGAAATTTGCTTTCCTCTGCTCCTGGTTTCAGTTTCCTCATTTGCTTTGTAGCAAATCGACTCGGACTGAACAGTACTTCAAAATTGAAGGTACCTGTTTTGTAAATGGATTTGTCCAACCCATTTAGCCCAAAGTATTTGGTTTTGACTTGTTAAATGAAACTTTCCAACTAACAAAATAAAACCAGCTGTGCTAGAAATGTGTGTGCTGATTCTAGTCCCAGCTCTGCTCTGTGGATAAATATTTCAGAAGTTCTTGTGTTCAAGTGCTTCATTTAAATTAACTTTCTGAGAACCATGGTGGGTAACAGTATCAACACAGAGAGGCAATTAATTAATAATCTTTATTTTCCTGTGTTAAAATGCTCATTATTGTAGTAGGTAACCACAAAATTATTCTCTCTTGTAAAGAAATCACCCTTTCACTGTTCCCTTGCTGCCTTTTAAAAACATAGTCCCCTTGATTAGCAATAAACAGATATCTGGAAATCATAAATAAGTACTACTTACTAGTCCTATGCCTGTTGGCCAAAAACCCCTAAAAATAATGTTTTAAAGTTTCTAGAAATTGGCAAAAATGAGTACATTAATATTTGACACAGACTTGGTAACCTTCTCGCAAAATGAAATATTCATTCCCACAGGTCACGAGTCAGTAGAAAACATTTCAGACTACTGAGGAGTGGGAATTCAGTGTTGCTCTTGATCCCTTCAGTGGGGCACAGGTCTCACTGAATTTGGGTTCCCAGTCATGGACAGAATTTGGCAGAGGAGCCCGGCCATCAGTCATGGAAGAGTTTCTTCAGTTTAGATATAAATAGCTTAGGTGAAGCTTTAGGGCTGTTTATAAAGAATCCGTGAAATCTTTTTTTAATCTGTTACTGACAGATGGAAATACCACAGCCTGTTTCCAGGCCAAATTCAACGCATGTAGCCTGAGCCAGTTTGGAATACAAAGTGCCAGTTAACTGGCAAAAATACAGGAGAAGAGCACTTTTCCTTGGTCCTGGTGTGGGAGGGAAGGTGGTTGAGGACCCGAGTGCCTGGAACACCAGGTCACTGAGCTGTGTGACTCTACAAAATAAGCAGTTTCTGTGCTTCAGCTTCTGAATTATTTCTAAAATTAAACATCTTTCCCTTTTGTCCACTTTTTTACCTTCTTTTCCAGGGAAGTTCTTCAGAGCAAGAGGCTGTAATCCGTAGATATGTGGTGGGCTGACCCTGGCCACTGTCCAGCTGCTCACCCAGCCCTCTCCCCTCCTCAGGGACAGGGGAGAGGGGAAAAAATGGGGTGGAATAGCTTGCGAGTTGAGATAAGGACAGGGAAATCATTTACCCTTTCCCGGACTCAGCCGCACTCTGGCTCCTCTGCCTCTCCATCCTCATATGTGTCCCCACTGCACTGTGGTCTCTCCGAGGGGAATCCCTGCTCCAGCCAGCACCTGGAACACTTCTTCTCCTCCTCCTTCTTCCCTGATCTGGGTGCTGCAGGGCTGCTCCTCAGCTTTCACCCCTTCTCCTCTGCCTGCCCAGCATTTTTACCCTTTACTGAACACCTTCCCCTGCGGTGCCATCAGCCCGGACAAGGGGCTCGGCTGTGCCTGGTGGTGGGAATGGTGTGCCTGGGTGGCTGGACCAGCCTTTTTCCTGCTCAGAACAGCCCCAGCCCCTCCTCTCAGAACCCCCCTGCAGCCAGAGACACCCAAAACAATGGGATTTTACACTGAATGGGAAAGGGGTAGCTGTAGCTGTAGTAGCAGTAGCTGTTGCCACCTGGGATGGGCAGCAAACAGGGAGCCCTGATCCCCAAGAGCAGCCCAGAGTGGGGCTCCATGAAGGGCTGAGGTGGCATCCTGAGCTCAAGGAAGTAATTTTACAGTGAGACACTTGATTTTCAGTCACTTATTGCTGTGCCCAGTTGCTCCTAAGACAGTTTTAAGGGATCACCTGGTGGGAGCACAGAGACACAGAGCAAGGCCTGGGGTTGTTCCAGGACAGCGACTACTCAGAGGTGCCCACGCTGGAGATCCCAGCAAGTAAAGAGCCACACAAGCTCCAGTGTCCAGGGAATTTCTGTCGGGATGGCCATCAGTCCCAGGGGCCAGGATGTGCCATCTGGGCAGAGTTATTCCCACAGCACAAGAGGGAGGCCTGGGCAGGAAGCCTTCCCGTGGCTCTGGGATGCCATTTTAGAAACCCCATTTGAACTTCTGTTACAGCAGAAGGTTGCACTGTGCTGGAAGGATGGCCACAAATAAGAACCCCCCGCAGTGTTATCTCCCACTGATCTCCTTGGAAAAAGCAGGGGATTTCATGCTCCCACTAACATGGATGAATATTCTGTCACCACTGGTGGTACTCTGCTTGTCCTCGTGGAAGGCAGCAGATACTATTCTGATAAAAATCCGTCTCGAAATACCGCTTGGTAGATAACCTCCACGTCTGCATTTTGGCCTCTCACCTTCCCTGACCCTTCTTCCAAGCCCCTCTCTCCAAACACGTTGTGAGGAAACTCGCTTTTCAAAAGCCGGGAGAGCTGCCTTTCTTACGAGGGTCGGACCAGTGCGAGAATAGAAACCTCAGTTTATGGAAAATGGTATTACAGCTGTCACGCTGCTCTACTTTTAACACAAAATTATAGAAAATCTATTACACTGGCACTCCCCTGCCTTGCAGGGTGAGGCTGTGTGAGCTTTCTCCACAGAGAGAGCACGTGTTTCTTAAAAGCCCGTTTCTGAAGCCTGGCTCTTTAGGTAAGGAGATAAGGCCTCCTTTCACAGGTTATTATGTCCTTATTTCCTCAGTTAAAACTCACAAATCATTCTGCATTTTATCAGTGGGACACCTGCTAAATGCTGGGCTAAAATCACTTATTCCTGGTGTCTGGGCCACAAGGAAGGCCACAGATGGTGACACTTGCCAACAGCCTCTGCGAATCAGTGCTGCACAGAGTTAAAAATGTCTGCCCCTTTCCTTTCCCCATCACCCCCTCCATCCTTAATTTTCACATCTTGAGAAAAATATAGTACTTGGTATTAGGGCTCACTTCTGTAAAGGGTTTTAGCAGCCCCCATTTTTAGAGATGGAGTCTCCCAGGTCAGGGAAGGCCTTATTTTCTGAATGCCTGATGCATATTTAAAGGCTGATAATAGCATGGGATAGCTCCAAGAATGTTATATAACTTACAGAGTGCCTATTAAAAAATAGAGAGACTCTGCCATTTCAAAGGGAAAAAAAAAAAAAAGAAAAAGGAGCCTGTGAGATTCCCACCATCTGGATGGAGTCTTTTTTCTTCCCAGATGAATTAGTTGTCAGGGGAGGAATTATTTTAGGCATCAAGTAACCCCTGATTGTGAGTGACAGGCTAACACAGGAGCAGATGCAAGGTTAGTGCAGCCTACCCATTATGTGGAAAGGAGACCCCTGCATGTCCCACTTACTTGGGTTATTAAAAGAGTAACTGGAGGTGGCTCAGGCCCGGGAGATGCTCCACACCTCTCACAGCTGGTGTTCCTTCACAAGGGAGAGAGCAGACTCTGGGTGCTTGCTGGGGGTACTGCAGAAGGAGGGTTCGCTGTGCCCCGCAGCAGCCCCGCGGGTTTTCAGCCAGAGGCACAAAGGCAACTGTTTCACTCAAACAGTCACTGTGAGAAACTTCCTTAGGGTCTGAATTCTGCAGAAATCCCACTCTTATTTCAGGGTATGCTGTGCGTGACAACGTCTTGGTGAATCCAGATAAACGGAGCAAACAAGGAACGTTTTGAATGCATCTTAAGATAAAATCAGTTGTCACCCTCTCCTATTTCAGCTGATGGAAATGTCTTTTTTTTTTTACATAAATATGGATATCAGCAAATCCCCTTGTCCTTGCAGGCAGTACAAGTCTGCTATGGGAATATTTACCTACTCAAAAGTATCATATTTATAATTTTAAGCAATAAAACCATAGCCTGCAATATAAAAAAAGGGCATTATTATAGTAGAAGTGTGTTAAATGCTGTCTAGAAACTCGTGTGCCTGATTTCATTAGGAATGTAAAACTCAAGCCCTGACCCTTCAAATCTTGACAGAGACCCCTAAGTTTAGCAAAATATCTGGATTTGTCTCACATCTAAAACATTTTTCTTATTCAGTGGATCCAAAGCAAACCTGAGCTGTCTTGAGAAGGAAAATTCAAAAGCGAAATGGTGGGCTGTGAAACATTTTACAGTCTGAAAGGAAAATAATGTCTGCAGCAAATAAACACCAAAAGCCACAAAACAGCTTTTCTTTTTTTCAAATCTAATATAAGATAAAAATAAACAAAATAAACAGGTACACAAAACATCCATGCTGTTGAGATCTGATGGTTTTCCCTTTAGAGAGCATTGTGGAACTCAAAAGGACTGTGGACAGTGCCAGCGGAAAGGAAAGAAATAAAAAACAGTGACATCTTGTGGTAAGTTAAAGGCTTTGGTAAGAGAAACCCAATTTCACACGCTCAAAAATCTAGATGTTAGACTGCAGCTATTTAGAACTTGAGGTCACAACTTTTCCCCTCCTCTGGGTTGTTTTTTGAGGGTTTTTTTTTCTGGTTTTGGTGAGCCCCTAAGTTTCCACCAAAAGACAAGCAGTAGCTACCACGAGTTTAAATGAAGATATTCATGTCTAGCTGCTCCCTGTGCTGCATTTAACAAAAATCCCTGGTCTCTGCATCTGGGTTGCTGAGGCAGAAGGTGAGGAATCCTTGGCCCCAGCATCTCCCTGCTGAGGTGCTGTGAAGCTGAAGCTGCAGCTCAGGACAGCGTCGCTCCTGGGGAAGGCCACGACGAAGAAAAAAGGAGCATTTTCTTAGGAAAGACTCCTAAAGTGACCCACTCTGCCCAGGCAGGCACCTGCTGTTGGGAATGGAGCTGGGAGTAGCAGAACAAGAACTTATCAGGTCCTTGCTCTAACTTCTGATACCACAGTTTAACTAAAAATAAACCAGGCAGAGAGACTCTGGCAAAATATTTCTTAAGCCCCACCAAGGCTACTGAAATCAGCAGGAACTTTTCTCTTTGACCTAAATGGAACAAGACTTCAACCTATAATTATCCAACATTTTCTGTCTTACTCCAGAGTTTCTTCTTAAATCACATGATTTCTTTGCCAGGGCAGGTGGCAGTAATAATATAATAAAAGCTTGGTAATTATTTTAGGTGCCATGGACTGTCTGGTACAGTATCTCCCAGTGAGTAATAAATACTCTGAAGTTACTCCATTAATTTGTTTATTTTGATTGCTTTTGAGATAAGACAAGAATGTTACAGGTGTGGGTTTTTTGTGATTAAAAATTCATTTTAAAAACCTGCGAAGAAAAACTTCCAGATTTCTTGAGATCTGCCAACTTTATTTTTGACAGTGAAAGAATGATGAGAAGAAGGAGGTATTTTATGGGATATTCCAAGGCTCTAATTAAGAATTCTTGGAAATTGTCAAAAGGAACCTTAAGGTTAACACAATTCCTGGTCCTCATTCAAAGGTATTAGAATTAAAAGAGTTGTGTGCCCTTATCTGCAGTGGGTTCTTCATCCTGAGCAATAAACACAACTCCTTACCATAAATGGTAGGCCTACAATGTTCTGAGTGTTGCCAAGAGGAAAGAGGAAAACCTTTTACATCAGGAAAAATTTCCAGGTAACTTCTGGCCAAACCACGATGAACCAGATTTCCATTCAGCTTCCAGACTTAAATAGACAAATATTTGCTTTATAATACAATTGAAACAAATGTATTTCTTTTTTTATATATAAAAACACCTGTTTAAAAACAGCAGGCTGTAATTTCTATTTGACTGCTTCTTTGCCACTGAAAATCCTGGCAGTACATACATTCAACACCTGTCAGTCAGGTCCATGCTTGAACCCGAAAACTGAAGTTACACAAAATGATGACTTCTTTCTGAAAACGAAGGGCAGAATATTTGCTATCTTCTGTTGTTATTCTACATAGAAAAACAAATACGTTGTTCTAATTTTTTTTTCTTTGTAGGTGACTGGGAAAAAAGCAGTTCAGTGTCACTCAGGATGTTTGTGCTTTCCTGCAGGAGGCTTTTGCAGAGCGTGATTCTTTTCTAATGTAGCAGGTGAAAAGCAGCAGGTTGGGATTCCAGACCTCTGCAAGGCAGTGAACAGTCTGTGAAGACGCTGTCCATCCATACAGGCACCAATATTTTGAATATTAAGGATCAGTCTTTACATTTGACTAAGTGTCTTGAAGTTTATTGGAACCTGCACTGGTGCTCCATCGATTCTGGTGCTCAGATTGTCCCAACAACCATTCCAGTGAGGGAGAGAAGACTCCAAGCCTCCCTAATGTCCCTTTCTATGCACTCTCTTACCCAACTGACCAAAATCCAGCTGTTTGCTGGAGGCAGAGCAGGGACTGCACTCCCAGCAGCTCCATACCAACCCCCATGGTCAGCACGTGACCTCAGGGTGTGTAAAACTCAGAATGCTGGAGAAATGAGGAACATGTTGAGGTGTGGTAGCGCTCACCAGCTCCTGGTCTTCATTCAGCGAGGGTTTCCCAAGTACATGGGACTGTTTCAGGTAAAGAGCAAGTTGG
The DNA here is from genome assembly GCA_013397975.1 of Machaerirhynchus nigripectus. NCBI lineage: Eukaryota > Metazoa > Chordata > Aves > Passeriformes > Dicruridae > Machaerirhynchus > Machaerirhynchus nigripectus. Next base: position 560,019 of record VZRQ01007228.1, read on the forward strand.
TTTAATCTGGATTTTTGGGAAAGGCGGTGTTGTACCCTCTGAAGGATGCAATGACTGATACAATAATCCACTGCATAAAAATAAATGTACTTGTCTGTATTTAAAAGCAGACCCTGTTTCTTAGGTGTTGCAAGGTTGGTATAATGCAGTTTGGCCAGAAATTGTTCACACCTTAAGCTGCTCCCTCTCTTGGCTCTCTGCTCGATGCTGAATGTGTCTTACACCGCTAAAGGTATGATTCTATACTTCCATCCCCTCACCATAACTCAGCTGCATCTTCTTTTCCCCGTTAGGAACGTGGTGCTCTTTCCCAAACAGCTAAAATGAGCCATATTTTTCTCCTAAGCACTTCCCCCATGACTGAAATAAGAAGATCTCTTAATATCTCTGGAAAATAAGTCATGCTCTTTGCTGATGGGAATAAAATAACACATTGAGACGCAGAGCTCAGCTGTAAGAGCATCAGGCTGCTGAAAGATCAGAAATGAATCATTACTTTGCTATTTCTAACCTGTGTGCTGTGAAAATATTCCCCAGGCCTAAACCACAACAGGGGCTTTTAGACCTCGGTGGGTATCTAGGCACTTAAACACCAGGAAATATTTGATCATGACATCACTGGAGGAACTGATGTCAGCCTGTGACGACAGCAGGTAAAGGGGCATTTTACCAGTGTGCACGGGCCACCGCACAGATTCGGAGCTTTTTAGTCACATTTAGGTCATAATTGTCCATAAGGCAGTGGTCTGAGTCACAGGAACTTTCTTAGGAAAGCTAAAGTGACCTGTTTGTTTGCTTTCCAGACTGAGATTCTACCCAAATCCAAAGGCAAGGCGTGAAACAGACCTTTGTCACCTCTGAACTGCTCAGTCTTGGCTTTATTTCTAAAAAGGGAAAGCAAACCTTGGTGAAATGCTTAAAGCCAGGCTGGTACAAATCTGGGGGTGTGTTCTCATGAAGTCTCCTGTAGGAAATGTGCCGGGATCTGCAAATAAAATACAAAACCACTAGGGACAACTGAGGATCTAGGAAGAGACGAGAGCTGCCTGGGAAGAAAGAGAGCAAATGGGCTCCCACTGCAAGCACAAACAGATTTATGGCTTCTCTAACCTGCTTTTGGAACCCTGGGCTCCACAGGGCACTATCCTGCTGGCTGCAGTTGCCAGATCACATCACACTTTGGCCCCAATCCCATTTTATAGCTGTAACAAGCGCTGGGGAGGTGGTCAGTGGCCTCACAGAAGATTTGCATTTCAGTGCTCTGTTAAACACCTGCGAAGAGGCTGAGGGTCAGTGGCAGAGGCGGTGGAAGGACCGTTCTCACTGTGGCAGCTGGGACATTTTTAGGCAGAAATGAAGGGTTGGCACCATACCTAAGTGGCTGCAAGAGCCGGAGTAGGGATTTCCCTCTTTGAGGGATGCTCCAAGCCCTGTGGCTTGCTCTCTGTGCTGTTTTCCACTAACGCTGTTCTGTTCTCCAGAAGAAAACCTCAGGAACTGCCAAGCTGAGGAAGCTTCTTTTGTGTGGTTGCTTTCTCTAGTAAGCAGACAGAAAAGGAGTGCCCTGAGAAATGTCCCTTCCTCTGCCTGTTGCTTTCTCTAGTAAGCAGACAGAAAAGGAGTGCCCTGAGAAATGTCCCTTCCTCTGCCTATTTCGCATTAACCTTGTCAAATGCAACCCCTTCCAACCCAAACCACTCTATGATTCTATGATTCTACGAAAACACCCTGTCCATTGGTGGAGGGGACACCAGAATCCGAATTTTTCACACTCTCAATGATCTCCTGAACCGTCATTTGACAGCAGAAGACAGCAATTCTCACCCTGAGAATTTTGAATTCTTTCCTGAATGCTGGCACAGGTTTACCCTTTGCCCTGGTAGCTGGGGTACCTTGCCCATAAAAGCCACACCTGGGGGCTGATCCCTCCTTGGGGCACAAAAAAAAAGCTGAAGTTAGGCTTTTTGTGTCCAGGATGCTTGTTCTCCTCCTTCCTTCCAAAGGGCTGAGAAATGCTCTGGGTTTTAAAAAAGAAACACAAAACAAACAGACAAAAAAACCCCAAGCCACCCTTGCAACCAGCAATCTGCAACTTCTTGGCTTTCATTCTGTCCTGGAAGCCAGAGGAGCCAGGTTCTCCCCGGATAACTTTGCAGCTGCTGTTGACAAGCTGAGATCAGCAATGCAGACCCTTCAGGTACATAAACTGGCCTCCAAGTCGTGACACAGGAGGGGCATAGGCCTCATGGATGATCTTCATGCATGGACTGTCCAGTCCATCAGTTAGTTAGTGTCAAGTCCATCAATTAATCCACCAATTAGTGGAAATATCTCATCAATCAAGTTTAAATGATGACCTTTTCGTGAGCTTTTAGGTACTGTTGCTGCACATGTGCAACCACAGACAAGCAGCAGGATATATCCGAGATACATTTCTTATCCCTGAATGTTGCAAGACTGGAATCAAGGCAGAACCTACCCTAGGAAAAGCAATCAAAAATATGACCTTTCATGTAGGCAAGGAGTACAGAGTTGCGTGGGGTTTATTCCTTAATTGCTTTTTTCTGGAACATTACCCAGGCACTGTGTTTTCCTAGGCATGCCTTTTTTAGCCTGTTAAGAAGTAGCAAAGCCAAACTGCTGACTTCCTGCTCATTAAAAGAGGAATTCCAACAGATAAGTCAGTCGTAGAAAGAAAGAGGATTGTTAACAACAAAACAATTGATGAAATAATCATCAATGATAAACTTCTAATTGTGGGGTTTATCTCCTCTCTGCCTTTCACCACCTGTTACAGATTCGATGGCTTATCATCATTTTCTTGTTTATTACTGATATCCCAGGTGAGTAATACATGGGAGGGCGTATTCCAGGAGTACGATGCAGGGGAATTGTGTGAGCAACCATTTATTGGGATTAATGAGTGCAAGGACAGTACCAGCTGCACGGGAGGGTAGCAGCAGTGGTGGCAATAGTCATGGAGAGAAGGACATCCGAGGCAATGATTTGATTAAACGTAGAAAACCAATCATTTATAAGTGCCTGTCCACATTTCTGGCTAAACCTGACGTGCCTCTTAACCTCCCTCTCCCCTTGGTGTATGTGTCTCACACTCTGTAAAATCAGCGTCAACAGAATACCCATTCACCCAAATTTGCTTGAAATGTAGCAATTCATAGCTAGTAAAAAATTCCAGACTCCACAGAGGAACATTTTAACCAATGCAGCCAGTGAAGCTCCTAGAGAACATCAGTGTAGTTTGGTTTTGCAAGTGTTTCTCAGGCAAAAAAAAACCCAAAATCAAAAAAAAACCCTGAGCATCTTCAGATTGTGTCTTTAGCACCTGTGAATTTCTGCGTAGGTCAGAGGCGGACCGTGGATTTTTGCTGTGGTCAGGGATGGCAGAAACCCATCCAAGAACTTCCTTTTCACCCAGTGTGTATCTTGACTTGCTTGATCTCTAAAAAACTCAGGAATCCTGCACTAAATCATAAAATACTTTCATTCATGCTGGGTCCCAAAAGATCTCAACTCTTAAATTAGCTGCTGACAGCCACACCAAATCAACAGCGATTTCAATACTCCAGGCCATTTCTTAAGGAAAGTAAATCTTCCTAAATGTGTGTGGTCTAATATGTGACTTTT
>VZRQ01007228.1:563701-615237 GCA_013397975.1 Machaerirhynchus nigripectus
TTTTAATGTTTAAAGCTTTTTTGTTTTCCTTTTCTTCCTCCGTAAATTCTTGCATCATTCTGTAGAATTAGTCGCAGACAGGTACATTATTACACATCTACAGTACTTACATGATAGCACTTTAATTTTAAATCACAAGTGACATCTTCTGGGAACTGGGGGCCCCCTTCCATGAGGACATCTTTGGAAAACCTAGTTTTTGTCTGTAAAAATGTGATTTCCAGTATTTTGCAAAGAGATATATGTAACATAAGAAAGTTTTCTTTAAAAAATAAATAAATAAAATTTAGACATGAAAAATGCCTATGACTCAAAATATTTGCTACGTGATGTTTCGGAAGACTTTCTGAAGGAGAAAAGGAGCTGGTGGCTGAGACACAGTGTTTGTTCACAGTCCAGGTTGCTGTCATTCTGGGTGTCTGGGTGATGGAGGGAAAACCAGTTTCCATTCTCCAGCAGCCAGACTTTCGGGCTGGGAAGTTCTCAGGGAGTTTTGACCCAGCAGAAGAAAGTGTGGAACTGAGGAGCTGATGCCTTGGCCTGACACCAAAGTGGAGCACCAGCGCAGCACAATTTGTGGAACGGCCTCAAAAACGTTGGCATCTTCTTACTGCAATTGTTTCATTCTCTCTTGCTCTGGGCACCTTTCCCTGCAATCCAAACAAAACTGCCAGGGATTAGGCTGAATCCACTCGCTGCTAATATTTTAATCCTTTTGCAGCTCATTGCCCATAGCTGAACTAAGCGCTGGTCAAGTGCCATGTCAGTAGTTCAATGGAATTCAGACTTTGGCACTCTGAAAAAGGCAACAGATGTGCTTTAATGATTATCTAATAACTTGTATTTTTTTTTTTTCAGCTTGCTGTGCTAATGGAATCTAATCTCGTTGACCCAACAGACAAAACCGTAACAGTAGGGACATTAATGGCAAGACAAAGGACGTGAACAATGCCACACTTTGGAAAAGGCCCAGAAATCTGCACGCTGCTAAATGTACTGGGAGCAACAGACAGGTTGACTTCCATTTCCACCAGCAGCTGCAAAAACTACCCCCAGAACCTGTGAATTAACTACGGGAATATGGATTCAACGCGCCTTCAAATGAATGTTCTGAGAAAAATCCGCTTTTCCTGGGATGGGGAAAGACCGGAGCAAAATTTCTGTTGGGAATCAGTAAACATTCCAGGTGCCCAGGTCACAGGTTTCACCCCGGACTGCTTCACTGAGGAGGTGTGCCAAAGGTTCGTTCAGTTTGTGATGCCTGGTTTTACACAGGAAATTCAAACACTGCAGGCAAGCAGCGTGTTTTAAGAGTTGTGGCGTTCAGTTCGTGTTCAATGACTGCCAGGCCATGCACTGGGCAGCCTAGAAAAGTAATTAACAAAATGGCATTTAAACAAAACTAGGACTGCTGTTGGAGGCATGAAACTAGGGATTGGCAAATCAACTGGACTTAAAATTTGTCATCCTTTCTCAGATGCATCTGGATGTTGTGGCAGCAGGGTTCGCTGTTTATCACCAGCCTCTGCTGCTCCGATGCTCTGATTAGGAGTGAGTGCTGAACTCCTGCTGATTTCTTCAGGGATTTTAGTGGGTCTGAAGCAACTCAATGCTTTTGTGGACCTGGTGCAATTTTTTAAAATACCAGAACTTGCCAGGAAATATTTGCAGCAGTGGCATATAGAACTGTAAACAAGCATTGTTTTGGAATTGTCCCTTAGCTCCTGCTGTCACTCCTGTGCTGGTCCTTGTCCTATACAGTAAAAGTCTTCCTCATGAGGAGCTTAAAAATAGCTTGAGAAGGGACAAAACAGGCAGCTCTCTAAAATACAGATTTTACTTGAGTGCTGATCCTTGTAATATTTTAATATTGTAATATTTAGTAATTGTAATATTTTAATATTTTACTAAATTATATTTATTATTATTTTTTATTTCTAATGTTCTTTATTTGTCTCCAAGTGTTGTGCTGTGGAGCTGCTCTGTTGCCTCAGTGATTCCTGGCTTTGTTCAGATATGATATTGCGGTTTTATAAATACGCTGCTAATCAAGGTGATGAAATGTTTTCTTCAGCCTTGTGCAGCTGGAGTGACTAAATCATGGTGGGCTGCGTGGCATTAAGGAAGAACAGCAAGCTGAGAATCAAACTGAAGCACACAGGTCTGGGCTAAAGGATCAGAGGCCCTTTTCTGAATCAAAAAAAAAGTCGATTGAGCTAAAGGGCTTGTTCTCTCTGCACATCTGCTTCCACAAGGGCCGTTTTCCTGGTGATCCCTCCTTCCTGGCTGTTTTCCTTTTGCCTTATCCAGGTCGCATTTGATCTGGCTATCTCTGTCTGGAAATCACCCTTCTGCAGGCATTGCAAGATCCTATTTATATCACTGGTGACATTAGTGGCAAACGGGGCACATTCGTAGCATCACAGGAGAGTTGTCAGATGTTGAGGCCATGACTTCTCTTTATCTCTCCAGATGACAGCAAGTAAATATTTTGATGTAAGGGACTTAGATAGAAGTCTTTGATCTTCATGTGTGCCCTGCAGAAGCTTCTGGACTCCAGCAGACATCAGTCATGCTAATTGACAGCTGCCAGGGGAAGCTGTGGCTCCTTTGATTGGCAGATATTTCTTTGACTGTTGAAATTTGGGTAAGAATCTGAAAACTGTCGTTCTGTCTTCTGCAGGCTCCAAGCCTGGGAAAGGAATAGACAGGGGGATTCAGCTGACTGGCACCTCTGAGCACTTTTATTGACCGTGTGGCTGTCAGAGGGGACTGACCAAAAGATCAGAGATGACCTGATTTACCAGGTGCTGGATGTTGTTTTAGTTTGAGCTCCTGTGAAACCTATGTGCTTTTGGGAGCCACCAGAGATAAGAGGAGGAAAATGCTCAAGAGGGAAATGACCTACCTTGCTGGACATAACAATCACTCTGGCAGGAAGTTTTGTCGATGTGAAGGTAGAAACCTTTAGCCCCATCCTGCAAGGCTTTGGCCCATGGGATTGGATGGAAATTCTGCCTTGCTGATGGAAGAGACAAGAAACCTCATCGAAAAGTGCTGCAAACGAAGCTCTGTGTGTTCCTCCTTCTGCACTTCCCCGTGCCAAAGCCAGCTTCCCAAGTGCCCCGTAGTCCATCAGGGAGAGATTGCTCAGGGGAAGTGTCTGACCCAGGCTGAGTTCACCCACACTGTCAGCAATCCACAGCACTTCTGCTTGCACATGGGAACGGAGCTGTGGGGTTCAGCTCCAGGGATGCCTCATTCAGGTCTTGGTATTATTAGTGGCCTGCTGTGAATGTAAACTTTGGCAAATAATGTCACCTCTGAAGGTATCCATTCAGCAAGCTGTGGGATCGAAGCGCTTTCCACTGCTTTGTAGAGTTCCCTGACAAACTTTATTTAGGTAAGGACCCGAGCTGTCCGGAATTTAAATCAAAATAGATACGGCCAGGCATGTCAGTCTATTTTAGCTACCTCCATCCTCTATGAGTAAAGCTTCCCTCATCAGCAGGCAGCTCCAGACTTTAGAGCAAACACAAGGCTTTTCAAATTCCATTGCATTTTGCAGAGAAAATTTATTTACCATGCCAAAACTATCATGGTCTCACAGCAATAAAACACCCTTTGCTCTAAATTTGATGCTTGAGGGTATCGCTGGTTCTTGGAGCATTTGGTTTATTTTAACAAATTCTCTTTATGTTTTTCTGTCAGCTTCTACTTTTCCTGTCAGCATCCAGTTTCCCATCTCTCCATCTCCGTGGCTTTGAAGCTTAGCCCTGATAAAAGACAGCACTTATGTCAAAATACACTAATGTCACTTTGACACACAAGTGCACAGCCTGGAAGCCGTTTGGCTTGGCAGAATTATCTCCCTTGGCAGCCTCGCCACAGCTGGGTTGAGCTGCTGGGCACTCGTGTGTTTGTCCCACTCTTTTTGTCAGAGGTAAACCCTTGGGACTTTCATCAGCTCTCATGAAATAAACACCAGTGAAAATAGCTCTGAAAAAACACACCAGGCTGAGACTGTTTTTCTGGGAAATAGTTTCTTGTTAGCTTTGGGGCTTTAATTCAGGGCACCAGGGTAATCCGGGGAAATGAGTAACAATGTCAGACCCAGCACTTACTCCTGTCCTTCCTCCTCTTCTTCTGCTAAAACAGTGTTTTTAGTGAATGGAGGCAACAAACAGTTCAGAATTACTACAGATCATTTAATTGGTGTTTCTGAATAACTCTGCTGTGCTCCTGACTGCAGATCATCTCTTTATTGATTACAGGTGACCTGTATTAGCACCAGCTTTTATCCACGTAGAGAAGAATGATCTTGTGACTCGGGTGCTGGACTTTGGGTCCAGATCCTCCCTTCCCAATCTGACAGGTGGAGCCAGGAATTCTCGTGCTGGCAGCTGCACGAACTGCAGGTCACAGGCCCTGCAGCTCAGTGTGAGTTTTGGGACTCGCACTGCTCTAAAGGCAGCTCTCTGGAACATGATGCTGTAAAATGACAGTGTAACATCGCTTGTCACCTCACAAAGAAGTTGTGAACACACGAACGTTCCTGTTTGTGTTGCGCTCAGCTACTGCAGTGAGAAGCACCATAAAAATGTGGGAGGAATTTGCACCAGTCTGTGACCAGTGGTGCAGTTCAGGGAGGCCTCAGTGAATGCTGCTGACTTGGTTCTAGAGCGGAGAATATTTTTGCATGCTGAATGAATTCATCGTAGGGGAAACTGAGTTGTGCAACAAAATAAAAATGAGGAGGAGGAATACTTTTGCTTAAATCTTTCAGATCTGAAGCAAGCAACTACAAGCAAATCCCAGCATTTAAAGCAGATATTTTTACTCCCTTAGAGTCAGAATAAATTCTCTAGTGTCTATTACAAATACAGAGTGTGCATTGTGTGCCAATGTTGCATGTTTTGATGTTCCCACTAAACAAAGACAACCAGGACAGAAGGTCTTTACAAGAAGGCAGCGTGCCTGAGAAAATCATGAAAATGAAATCAAGGCTTAAAATGATCACTGAATAGCTTTCCATTGAAACATGGAATTACTTTTGTAATTAGGACAAGATCAGTAATCACTGGGATGTAACAGAATGTATTAACTCAGAGCCACTTAAAGAACAGATCTCTGACCACTGCACAGGGTGGTGATGGAGTTTCCCGTTAAAAGACTCTTTTCTGTTTGGATTTAGATCAGTGCTTTGTTCAGTGACTCTTGACGTTCCATGCATCACAGTATCTCTAGAAAGGAGAAGAAGAAGAAGATCCTTGTCTCTCGGAGAGCTGAAAGCAAGTGATGGTAGTAACAAAACAGTTGCAATCTCAATACATCATTGTTATCAATTTATTTTAAAGCATGACTTAGAGAACCAAAAAGGCCTCATCATGTTCTCAAACCATGCCCCATGCCTGGCTCTCTGCCTCGCCTTCATCTGCATCAGATGATGTGTGACATTTTACTAGGATGCAGAGCAATGAATCGACACATTTACAGAACAGAAACAAAACCTTTGCCACATATTCTGGGAAGTTTTTGCACACTGGAGATCATTCAAGAAGCCTTTCTGGTGTTAACTGACAACACAAATTTGAAAAATAGTCTTTTCATAGACCCATGAAATTAGGTATGGTCCAGCAATTCAGAAAATAGTGAATGCAGGGAAGGACCATAAAACTGGAAGTGCTGTGAGTTTAACTTATTTTTGAGCCTAGATAAGATTACAGCCAATGGCACTAAAAGAACACATGAAGATCATGTTGCAGATTAGGCTGAGGTAACCATATAAAGGTTTTGATACTTCGAAGACACCAGCATTAAACTTTTAATTAGCAAATGCTCATTCTTGGATGAGCAGCCATCTCATAGGTGTGAATGCTCAATTTTGAAATGACTCAAAACAAGGGAGAGAGAAGGAGGGGGTTTGTGTCCAGGTTATCTCTGGTAAAACAAGCTGCAAAGAGAAACAGGGAAAAACCACTTTTAACCAGGATTCTGGGTTTGAGGGGCACATTTCTGAGGAGTGAGAGGCTCCAGGAGAACTTGCACCAAAAGCACAGAGCCCATTTAGCCAGACACAGGGAGATCTGTGCCGGTGTCCCACTGGTTGCCACGACAGCTGGCAAAATTCAGCTGCCACCGGGGTGGGCAGCAGCAGTGGGGGGCCTTGCTTGTTGTCTGGCCATGGGGGACCACTGCTATAAGCTGTCATCACTCATCTAATGAGCCTGAAACCGGAGCAAAGGCTCCCTGGCCGCACTTTGCTATCTTTGGGAGGGGTGGCACGAACCCACGAGTGCATTGTGTGGCAGGCCCAGTTGGAGGAGCTCTGGGTGCTGATGACAGAGTGTCAGCATCAGTTCACACACTTAATCCCAGGCTCAGGCAGGCAGGCTCTGCTGTCCTCAGCCTACAAGCCTACGTGTGCTTTTTCTGGTTCAAGCTTTAAAAGTCCCTCTCTGAAGCCGTGGGGTTCAAAGTAAAACATCCAGCACCCTGATTTTGGAAGCCTGTCCTTTGTGTGGCCAGTTTTTCATTTATTTATTTATTTATTTTTCCCTTTTATGGTGGGATAAATCCTGAGACTAAACGGAGTGTGTTTATAAATGCCATGTGTTGACCTCAGCTCGGCTCCACAGGGAACGAACACTGTGCAGTATCAACAACAGCATAATGATTTAAGAACATGAAAGTCCTGAGCAATAAAAAGCTCACTGAAAAAACACCAATATCTTCACCTCCAGTCACTGATTTTTAATACATCAACTAGATTTTTATTGCTAGACGTTTTCCTCCTGCACGGGGGATGCGCCATCGGTGGGATCTGACCTCAGGCTTGCAGGGTGGAGGCGAGGAGGGCTCCTTGCTTGGCAGAGGACACTGTTGGCTTCACAAGTCCTGTGATCACTTTTCCAACGAGACAAGGGATGTGGCAGTGAAAACGGCATGGGGAAAATACCTGTGTGTTATTCATATCTCAGCAGTTTTAGCCTCAGGCTCTCCCTGAGCTTCAGCGTGAGTCATTACCTGCTGAATCAAGCCTGAGGCTGGTTTGATTGTCAGAACATCCGATTAAAAGGGAAGGAAAGGAAAAAGGAAATTAAGACAATATTCCTGGAGAACCACCTGCATGAGTGTCTGGAGCTCATTACACATTTCGGATCTTACAATTAGCTATCTCAAATGCATCGCCCCCAAGCAACAAGGAATAATTTCCTTTCTGATACACTCTCCAGAAGCAGGATCCAAGGCCTGCAAGTGTTGATTTGGTATCTCTAAAGTAAAAATGAGCTCAATTTGAAATTGATTTGGGCATAAATTTCAGGAATTAAAAAAAAAGAATGCACTTGGCTACATAGAGGATGAGAAGTTTTAAACCAGAGATGCAGACTTTGGATCTTCATGAACTGAGGGCTTTACTATTATTTCTCTCCTCAGACTTTTGTGCAAGTGGCATTTGCTGTGAGCTTCTGCCTTCTCACCCAAGGCATAGGAAGCTTGGGGTGAGGGAAATCTCCTCCTGTTAATGTCTGATAGCAGTAAATGAAGGAGGGCTGAAGCACCAAACTCAGACCACAGTGCCAAAACCCCCAAAGATTTAAGTGTATTCCTGACAAGAGGATTTGGCACAGTGTTATGAAACTAGCTCCAAAATTTGGATTTAGGTTCTTGCTACTTCTAGAAAACTCATAGGCATTCGAGTCCCTAATTTCGTCTCAAACTTAACCTCCTTCTCTTTTCAGAAGTGACATGCAACAGCAGCAGAGAATGCTATACCAAATGTTTCCTTTGCTTTGTTTCTAGACCAGGCTTAAGATCTCCAAAAAGTTTAACCCATGGACTAAAATATTGGATTTTAAAGCAAATAATTTTTCAATTTTTTTCACTGACTACAAGAACGATAATGGACACCCAGCTCTTTGGAGAAAAAAAGCCATTATGGAAATGCATATTTTGGTTTGAAGGTATTGGTATTTTCTCGTAAAGCTGGGGCAGGAGAGCAGGAGAGCACAGCCAGGAATTCACTCTTGCAATCCTTGTAACAGCTGAGTATTATTTGGTTGTGATACTTGGGCCACCGTGCAGTGTAAATAAAAATCAAACCCCATGAACCAGGTAAGGGGATTTGGGCTCCTGCTTTTGGGCTTAACTTCTGTACATTTGCCCAGGAAAGCCTTCTGTAGCCCCAAATTCCATTGCAATTAAGAAGCAGAGGTGTTGATTTCTAAGCAATGAATTGACTCAGGGCTGGCTGGGTTCAGCTAGAAATGACTGCAGACCACTGAGATGGAGAGAAAGCCGGGACAGAGTGGGGACAGCAAAGGAATCCCCTCAAAAGGAAAATGCTGATGAAATCCAACCTAAACTTCCCACGAGAAACCTGCGTTTCGCTGAAATACGTCGAGGCTGCCATCTGCTGACAGCAGGAAGAGTCTGGGTACCAACAACAAAGTTATTTCAAATACTCTTTGGAATAATGTCATTTCAAAGTTAACCTCTTTCAGTTCTCAGTCCTTAGCTAGAACTGAGAGTTTTCTTGTCTGAAACGTAGAAACAATTTCTTTGAACACTTACCTCAGTTGTTTCAAACAAACACTTCAGCATAAACATTCATTTCCTAAATTGACAAAAATAAAGTGAAGAAGAGGACACAAAAAATGGTGTTTCACTTTGAAATAATAGTTTGGAATCTAAATGTTTGCTTCTTGTTAGCATTTCCCAGCTAGTCATATTATACCTGGAAATGAAAACGGATTGATTTATTGAAAAGCTTTTGAATAAGAAAAGTATTTATTACAGTTAGTGGAGCTTCTTACAGTCAGAGGAGACTGATTTCCCAGCTGAATGGTCACACATCCCAATTTTTAAGATTTTTTTTAGTAATACCAGTGTAACTTTTGGGAGTACATAGAGGACATTTTACCAGTGTGACACGATTTTTTACATGTGTGAGCAATATTGAAATATTTCTACAGCTCATTATTATATAGAATATATTATATTATTCTATTTCTGTATTATTAGAAATATTTCTACAGCTCACCAACATATTGGTGTTTGGGGCCTGGAACCAATTCAGAGCAGTGTGCTCCACACAACCATGCTTAAAAAATTAAAATTGAAGGTGTAGAAAAAGAATTCTCTTTCTCACTCTTCAAAATATTTTGCAGATTCATGGTAAGGTTTGGGTTTGCCCTGAAATGAAACCACAGATGATTATTTTTAAGGAGAAACAAAGAAAGAAACGCAAAATCAAAATACACCCGGCATCCAGTGCACTTGCTTCTCCTAATCGGGACAAGTGGGGAACTGAAATTCAATGCTATGAATATAAACATACCTGCAGTACTCTGATCCTATCTTTTTAATCAGAAATTTCATCTTTGTCCTGAGAAATCTCTCTTAGAGAAAGTTTCTTCTGAGCTGAAAGTTCCTGCTTCCCTCAATGGTATCTCCTAAAAAGCTAACTTGCAAGTTGCTTGTTTGTTTGCTCGTTTTGCTGCATTAATTAATTTTCTTCAGAATTATTCATTTCTTTGTGCAGCAGAATCCTTTTTTTCCCCCTCCCCAAGCTTCCCTCAAGGGAGAGATTAGAAGAGGATGACGTAGCTTTGTGAGGGTTTAAGGGACAGCATGGGAGGAAGCAGGGCACTCTGAAGTTTCAAAAAGCACCAAGTTTGCAGCGGGAGGCTGCGACCAGGGGCTGACTGAAAGTTGGAGGTGGTTAGAGCTGGTGCTTTGGAACAGTTTCAGCCAAATGCATTTCCATCAAAGTAGGTTCTCTCAACTGGAGTCAAACATTTCGCACCAGATTAAAAGAAAGAAAATCTAGACAAACTTCCCAGGCAAAGTTTGCCGAAGAAGATGCAGAGAGAGAATGCATGGACAGATTCTTCTCCATCCCAGTTCAGAGGAAAATGAATGTTTCAGTCTCCAAATGTCCACGATGTTGCCTTTGCCTGCTGGTTTTTCAGCAGAACAGGGATAAGCAAGGTGCAGTTCTGAGAGGATTCCGAGGTGAACACAACAAGCCTTTTTCCTTGGATACAGCAGAGATGTGGGACTGTTCAAAGAGAGCAGGGCCATGGACAGAGCAGCAGGGAAATAGGAGGGAGCCTTGTGGCAATGCTCAGGGAGGGACGGATGCCAGGGCAAAAGGGAAAACTGCTGGGGTGATTGCAGAGGAAAGGTGATATATAAAATAGCCTTTAAATACACCCAGCACCTAAATATACCCAGCAGAACAGTTTGTAGATTTAAAATATGCAGCACCAGCTAGTACAGCAAAATGTGGGGTAGAATGAAATCCTGTCTGTGGTACACCCTGTTCTGTCTCACTGTATTAGGTATGATGGCTGAAGTGGCCACCTAAAAACCAGAGACTAGACAGAAATAAGGGAATAAAGGCAGGTATTTATTTTCAGGGCCTTTAAAGGTGCACCCTGGGCAGGCCAAAGGCAACTCCCAAGATGGACCCCGAGTCACGAGTTCCTCACACTTTTATAAGTTTGGTTCATCTGCATATCAGCGTTAATTCTCCAATTAAAGCTTCAGTTAATGATGTGATTTCACCAAGCTTATCCTGCTTCTAAAGATGTTGGTTTACACATTTTTGGGCCTAGGACAGTCTGGGTGTCCTTGGAGAGCAGGCTTGGAGAGGCTTTGTTGTGTACAGCATGAGAGAACAGAAGTTCATGGTCCACACAAAATTTCAGAGTTACACACGAGGCAGTACAGGATTTGAAAGATATAGAAGTTAAAACCTAAGGCATCAGGTAGAGCTGTTAAAATCCTTGTTTTTCAAGGAAAAGAAGGACAACAGGAATAACCAGAGAACAGAGTAGGAAGAATAAAGATTTTTGACTCTTTCTGTATTTTTTGCCCTTATCACCCTACATTTATTTTAACGAGCTGTCAGGGTACATTAAAATATTCTTGAAGCCTATGACCAGGTTGGAGATCCCCTTTGGGAGTGTGAAGACAAAACACTGCAATTCTGTATTTAGAGGGGCAGGAGAGGAAGGGCTTTTCCCCAGTTCTGTGTCATGTCCCACTCCAGAAATAATAAGAAGTTGCCCCCAGCCCTCTGCTTCCTTATCAGATGACTTCAGGCTCAGATTCCCCAAATATTTCTGCCTCTATCTCACACAGATTTCTCTGAAGAAAAATGTCTGCTCATGACAAGCTGGCAAGGCAAAATAAGGAGGGTAAAGTTGTTTGGATTCTGGAGCACTGTTGCTCCCCATATTTGACTCATGAGCTCTCTTCTTTCCAGAGTTATCAGTGCCTTAGGCTGCTCCAGGAAATACTAAAGGAGAATTTTGCTCTTAGTAAAGACAAGTTGTGTGATTTGAGATACCAACATTTCCCACTGAGCACTCTGAGAAAAATGACTGGAATACTGTCTCAGTGTTGTGAAAGTACCAAAGTATGCTTCTTTTATTTAGTTTGTCTCACATTTTGACTATTTAAGGACCTCGGTATTAAACTCAAGAGTCCCAGTTGGTTAGTCCCATTTCCTTGAAGGAGATTACCTTCATATCCACAGCTGAATAAAAACTTCCAGGATGCTTAAGGCAGTCAGAGGCTGCTACAGGCAAATCCTTTATACATCAGATATTTCCATGATATTAATGAGGGCAGGTGAGGTGTTGCTCAAGAGTGGAACAGGAAAAAAAAAGTAAAAGGCTGGAGCATAAAACTGATATATAAAGCTACACCGTATTAAGTCTCATTCTGTCTTACATACTTTATGGCCTAGGGTTGTTCTGGAGGAGGGAATTTCCGTGGAAATCTCCCCCAAAACAGTAACAAACAGTTGCACAGAAATAGAAATGAAAAAAAAATGAATGGGACAGTCAAGGAATGTCTGTAAGACACAGCTCCATGGCTTGTCGGAGGAAAGCTGTGGGGCTCAGTAAGAAGCACTGGAGGAATTTCAAAGAGTGGTTTGGGATGAGGCTGAAAGAGGAGGAAGAGTGAGGATATGAAGGGAGTGACATGAGCAAGTCCAGGGTCACGACTTCGCCAAGGATTTTGGAACAGATACAGGGTGACAGGGGAGCATTTGCCGAGCGCAGAGCTGGGCAAAATAGATTTAATTATTAGTGAGTTTTAGTCAAAATGAGTGTCTAAACCAAAAGAGAAAGAGAAATGCAGGGAAAAAACAAAACCAAACCAAACCAAGAAAACAAACAAAAAAAACCAGCAAAAAGAAAACCCACAAAAAAACCCAAACAAAAAAACAAACCATGAAACCCCAAAAGTGATCATGTTTTCACAGTATGTTCAGTTGGTGCTTTCTTAAATCTTCCTGTTGATGGTGTCATAAAATTTCATTGCTGTTGTTCCTAAGCTTGAGAAAAAAACCCCGGGAAGATCTTGTCACTGACCCTATGCCTTGGGATGGGATTTCCCAGAGAATAAAGCTGGTTGAAAAATAGCAGATAGATTATTTATGTAGTCACCAGCATTTTTCAGGTGTGATGAAGGTGACACTTTTCTAATAACTGCATCTATTTAAATGCACAGAGCGGGGACAGAGGGGCCAAGGGCTGACCTTTGTTGTGAGATTCCCCCCAATTCTTGCCTCAGGAAGGAGGAAACAACAACGAGAGAAAGCAGCCAGGAGAGGGCAGAGTCAGAAAAGCTAAGAGAGGAGAAGGTTGGAGCGTGGAGCTCATGGTCAACAGCGCAAACCACGGGGAAGTGGGGAAGGGATTTGGATCTCCAGCTTCACGCAGGATGAGCTCTGTGAAGTGCTCCAAGAGAAAGGGAGCGGGGCAGAATCTCGGCCAGATGAGCGAGGGGGGGAGCCCCAGTGGCAGCTGGAACTTGCACATCCCCTCGAGCTGACTTACAGTGCACGCTGACAGGGCTTGCTCGACCTACTTTCCTAACCTTGGTACATGCAAGGCTTCAGCATAGCGGCTTTTTTGGAAACAGGATGCAATTTCAGGCAAGAATGTTCCCTCAAAAGTAAATAAACATGAAACGGATAGGATGTTATGTTCTATTAACACTAATCACAGACTTTTCTGATTGTTGAATTTTCTGAACACCAGATGCCTGTCAAGGCTGTTCCTGCTCTGTCCTTCTTTTTCTTTTTTTTGGCTCAACAAGGTTAAAAATCTATGATGTTTATTGTACATCAGTCAGGAAGAAATGCACTTCTTCAAGCGGTTTATACCTTCAATATCTTGAAAGCAATTTGAATTTGCATGATGCCCTGTCACAGAAGCCTTGCCATTCTGTATTTGAGATGACTGATTTTATTTTATCATGAATACACACAACTGAAGCAGCGCCCACTTGCTCAGCATGACTTTAGCATGATGGATTTTCATCTCGAGGTTATCAGAAGTCCCACCTGACATAAAAACTGCAGGTACAAGCCACAGTTTGGCCTTCCTCAAAATGATCACTGAA
Source organism: Machaerirhynchus nigripectus (assembly GCA_013397975.1). Lineage (NCBI taxonomy): Eukaryota > Metazoa > Chordata > Aves > Passeriformes > Dicruridae > Machaerirhynchus > Machaerirhynchus nigripectus. The sequence continues at coordinate 577,130 of VZRQ01007228.1, forward strand.
TTTATTTCCAGTCTCTATACTTCCAGATTCTATACTTGAGAGCAGCTAGTGCATATGAAGAAGCAGGGTATATATAGAAATTATGAGTTTGAGATAAATACTGATAGAAAAACAATTAATTTTGTCTTCTTGGTGAAAGGGTGAGACGTGTCTCTTTTTGCAGCCCACATTTCCTCACCTGCTGTTGTTCCCTGCTCCCTCGCATATGGCACCTGAAGGGAGATCTCCCCACCCTTTTTAATCATTTGGGGAACTGTTTACAGGTACAAATTGTCCTCCTTGATACCACTAAGGAGCGGCTGAATTAAGGATGAGCTGGGCAGGTCACAGCCTTGTGGAAATCCATCTTTGGGATGTAAGCACTGCATGAAACAGAAACTATGGTCTTCTCTGGTTTAGCTGTATGGATATTGCTATTTATGCATATTTATGACCAGCCCAGCACCTCATGCAAAGCCTTTTTGCCTATGTTCATTATGCCTGAGGTGGCCACCTAAAAACCAGAGACTAGACAGGAATAAGGGAACAAAGGCAGGTATTTATTTTCAGGACCTTCAAAGGTGCACCCTGGGCAGGCCAAAGGCGACTCCCAAGATAGACCCCGAGTCACGAGTTCTTCACACTTTTATAAGTTTGGTTCCTTTGCATGTCAGGGTTAATTCTCCAATTAAAGCTTCAGTTAACGATATAATTTCTCCAATCTTTTCCTCCTTCTAAAGATGTTGGTTTACACATTTTGGGCCTGGGACAGTCTGGGTGTCCTTGGAGAGCAGGCTTGGAGAGGCTTTGTTGTGTCTGTCTGGCATGAGAGAACAGCAGCAAGCAGGTTACAAGAGACTGCAGAGTTACACACTAGGCAGTACAAGATCTGAAAAATATAAAAATTAAAACCTAAGGCATCACTCACATAACTCAGCAAATGTCACAAGAGTTTGAAAATACAGCTGATATTTAAGTAAGATGGACTAACATATAGTATAAGGGAATTGGACTGAAATTCTACAAAGCTGCTGAAATTGCCTGTTTGTTTCTTGTAGATAGACCCAAAACTCGGCATGCTGAGTTACAAATTCATTTTAATGCCAGTAGATGGAGCTTGACACTTCTTGGCAAGATCCCCTCACCTTAGTACAGCATGGGAATTCTTACTGAAAACAGAAAAGCAATTTTTATTCTTTTCCTTTCAGCTTAATTTGTTGTTGTGGATAAGATTTGTAATGAAAAATACTGTCCAACCACTACCTGCTGAAAAGCAGATTCAGAAACTATGACTGTGCAGAAATACAGAGGGGAAGCTTATTAATGCTGTTTTAAAAGCATCTTGCCTCTGAATTGTTCTGGACTGTGTATTTTGGCATAACTTTTCACAGAGAGTCAACAGAAGTCTTGTGCTTATGTGAAACTGAGGGCAGTGGGACTTAGTGTGGGGCTAAAGAAGGCATGTTCTGAAAAGCTTGAGTGCTTAAGGATAGAGTTAAGCAAAGCTTTACATGGTTTACTGATCTTGGCCTTGGTTTGCCTAATTTCTTACTAACAATCACTGAATAACACAGGAATGTTTCTCTCTTGTGAACACAGAGACTTCAGCTCTTAGTCCACATATTTTAGATTAATCCCAGTCAGAAGGGCTGTCCATCTGAGGGTTGTCTGTCTTATTTTTTTGTCCTCAGGAAGACTTCACAAAATTTGTGAAGTGCAAACTAATGACACACTTGCTCCCCCTCCAGAACTGGTAAGATAACATATAGGCCTGTCCCACCTTGGAGTTATGAGTATAGCAAACTCTTTGTTTTCAGTATTACAGATAGGGTTTTTTTTCCTATATGGCTACTTCATGCTATTTTCTGGGTACATAACCCTTCAGCAAAGGAGTAACTTAGTAGTTGTTTTTCCTCTGGACAGCAGGAGACTGATTCCAAGTGGCGTGGCCCTCACAGCAGCGTGGGTTATCCCTTTTCCATCATGAAACCGCAGATACTCATCTTGAGTGACGTGGGGAGAGGACTCATGGCAGGCCTAAGAGTCCTCAATAAAACATGCGTCAGGAATGCTGAGAAGCCAAGGTTGCTGTGGGAAGCTGTATTTCATCTTGAGCCACGGCAGTTCCAGTAATGGCAGCGGGAACAGGGCCGCAGCAGGAATGGTGACAGACCACGGCAGTGGGAGGGTGGCCACGTCCTGCATGAGTCACAGCGGGCCTGCAGATAAAATGCAGCGAAACAGCTTGGCCAGGACAGTGTGAACAGACACAAGGAGAGATAAAGTCAAGTGATGCTTTGAAGGTGGTCTGATCTTTAAATGTGCTGCAGATTAGAGAGGCTGCGAGAGGGCCGAGGCCTCGCTGGGCAGGGCCTGGGTCGTTTTTCCCGACTTTTTCTCCGCGTGAGGAAATGGGGGAGCCGTGTTCCTGCAGATAATGCAGCAGTGCTGCCCTGGCCCTCCTGCCAAGGCCGTGCAGCCTCACCTGGTGCCAGTCATCCGCAGAGACAGCCCGGTGTTACACAGGGACAGCCCTGACCTCAAACGATCCCACTGCAGCAGGACCCCACTCTGTAGGGAACCAGAAATATTTTTTTCAAAACTCTTTCAAGTTAACTCCTGTGAATGAGGATGAAACAACACGAAGAAATCCCAGCCACTGTTAAAGCTCATCCCAGTGATCTTGCTTAGGGTACTCAGCAAGTGGCACCAGTGGGTGTCCGTGATACAGTTCTCTGCTTCATTTGTAAGCAGCTCCACTTCCCCTTGTGCCTTGTCCTTCTCCTTTGGAAAAAATCGCATTGGCCTAAGCTCTGTCCTTTACCGCTTTCCGAACTCTTCAGAGGTTATTTCCTTTCTTGGTTAGCGCACAAGAAACAATCTCAATGCTACAGGCAAATATTCAGGAGTACACCTTTTTTGAACAAACTGGTAGGAAATTAATTGCTCATTCGGACAGCTTCGGTGACACCGGATCATGGCCTTGCTCAGAAAACCTGTTATCCCATCGTTGTTTTGGTTATCTGTTCATGTTTAACCATTCTCCTCATTTTCTGTCGCTCACCTGCTCTGTGCTATTACCTATCCTTCAATCCAGTGACGGCAGGTTACATGTTTGGCAGTGGGTTTCCTGCTCCTTTGCTGAAGCAGTTAGGATGTCTTCAGGCTCCGGAGCAAAAATAAATGCTGACTACTCCTTTTGATGCAGAGGAATGTTACAACATAGTCCATTACCAGATGATTAGAGGAGCAGAAATAAACCTTGAGCACGAAGCTGTAGTTCCCCGCTCAGATGACACTGACCCTATTTATAGACAGGGAGTAGGCAGAAAGTAGATGAGGAACCAAAACATTAGGGAAATAATTTTCTCAGGCACCACCAGGCAATGACAGAATTATCTCAGCAATATTTAGCTTTTGATACTGGAGAGCAGGAAAGTGTGTGAAGGACTCTGGGACAGCCTCACCAGGCTCCCTGCGCTCCCAAGGAGGAGCACCATGGCTTGGAGGCAGCTGTGGAAAGGCTGAACAGCCTGAGGTGGACAAAGGTCTGAACAGAATGTGCAGTTGTCTGCGTTTCCAGGGAAGTGACTGAAATTAATGACATCCTTCATGGTATTTTTAGGCTTTCTCTAATCCCTTACTCTTGAGGGCCGAATGATGAGTAGGGAAGAAACGATCGTGATGGGAGAGTGCCAACATCCAGAGCTGGCAGATGCTAAAATTGGAAGCATTGAAAGGTTGATGGATGGTACAAGATTTTAAAGGATTTGAAATTTTTGGATGAGCATATCAGAAGTTGGACACACTGAAGTGGAAGCAAGTGATTTCATTTACTGACTGCATTCTAATGACACAATCACAGAAAACACTGTCCTTGGAGGAGACAAGAGCCCCACTTCTACCCTAGTCACAGACTTGCAGAATAGAAATGACATAAAAATTGATGGATTTATACCAGAGATGAATTGGGCAGAAAATATTTTGCACAAAGGATTACACGTAGGCCTCAGAGTGGCTCGGATTTGTAGTGAAGTGCCATCAAATGCTCTGTCAGGAGAGGTCATGAGACATACAGCAGGTTATGCTATCACACTACTCTGAGCCAGTCTTCTGGGTTTTTGTAAAGAGAGGGGTTTTACATGTTAGCTCAGACAATTCATCAGGCTGAACAGTTCCCTACAAAAATGTTACAAAAGGGCAAGACTATGTTAAAAGTTTGCCTCTTTTCTTCTGAGATTACACAAAACTCACTGCTTGAAACGTATAATGTGGAATAGGTAATTTGAAATCTGTTTCCTTTGGTTTCAGTGGTCTTATTCAGGGTTTTTGTAGACTGAAGTGACAACAATCTGCAGCCTGGCCCTAGCATCTATTTCACACAGCTACAGAGGAATTAGCCTTCTCAGGAATACTTGTTGCTACAAATCAGCCAAAGCCAGGGTCTATTGAGGGAACATGAAAAAAGTGAAGACGGAAGGGGGAAAGAATCGGATCACTTATTTGAAGAAGAGAAAATAGCTCATTGAAAGAAAGAGGTTTAGTTCTAGAAGTGGTAAAAATGTGCAATGAATCATCATAAAACTGAACAGGAAACCACAGTGAGAATGGCACATGCAGAATGAAGATGGAAAATTAGGGCCAGACTGGGAATTCAAACTCCGAGATTTCACCAAGGTAGTAAACACAGGAGTAATTTGCCAAGTAAGGTCATTAAGGAAGAATAGCTTGGATAACTTGTGGGGAAGACAGATGTTCTGTACTTGAGAGAGTGGATTTAAGGTTTTACTGGCACTTCGGGAACAGGGAGAAGAGATAAATGTAAAAGGCTTGTTGGACTCGGGACACGTTTCCTTTTCCTGTCCAGCAACGCCTGTTCAACTCCTGCCTCTGATGTGCTGCTCCAAAGACAAGCACGGGTCAGGGGAGGACAGTTCAGTCAGGTAGGAGAGCACAGGCAAATGAGCTCTCAGTGTAAGCCCACTGAAAGTAAGAGAAGAAAGTAAGTTGTGTCAGAGGGGAGTTTGAGTTGATTTGTCATTGCGCTGCAATTAGGTAATGCTCTCTCCAAATTAAGCAGGGAGCATATTTTAAAAATGTCAGCAGCTTAAAACCTGCTACCTGAAGAGTTTCTTTCCAAGACTGGGGACAGGGAAGGAGCTTTTTTTCCCCCCTCCTTTGGCAGTTCCAAAAAATGCTTTTAATGAGGGGTTCATATGGGTTATTGACAGAGAGAAAGATGCTCAGGCAGATAATTACATTCTTCATAAACTCACTAACTGAAAGCTGGAGAGAGGTGGAAGGCAGATAACAGCAGTGGCCACGTCCCATGACAAGTAGGAGAGGAAGAAGGCAGGGAACATGAAGTGGAATTTGCCAGAATAAACCCTGTGCTCCTGTCATGTGGGAACGTGCTGAATTTAGCACCAAGAACAAAGCACCAGTGTCTGTCCCAGCAGCTCTCCGTGCCACGGGGGAAGGCACAGAGCCCAGGAGGTGTAAATCCTGTGGGGAGGTCAGGAGCAGTGCTGAAGGGAGCTGCTGAACCTGACAGTCAGGATGAGCCGGGATTGTAAAGGTATCCCGAGCTTTGAACTCTGCCGGTTCCTAAAGGTGGGAAACTCAAAGGTGTCGTGCGGTGGTGGTCACGATGAACCACCACGAAAAGAGAGATTTGGGTAAAAGGGAACAGAACAGTAACTTTCTTTCTTTTCTTTTTGTTTGCTTCTTTTTATTTTTTAAGGAAAATTCTTGTATGCAGTGGGCCCCTAGCGAAAGGGAAAACTGAAGGGTCTAGAACTCACCTGCACTACCTGGTGAGGCAATCAACATTGTCCCCAAACTACAAATTCAACCTGTTTTAGTTATTGTTGGTCACTTCACAGGGATATTTTGTGTCTGAAGCCCTAGAGAGCAATCATCTCTAAAGAAGGCCTGAAGAGCTCTTTCCATACAGCCCTGTGAGCAGAAGGTGATGTTTGACAATGACTTTTGCTCAATTTTTATTTTCACTTCAGAGATTTTTTTTCTTTTCACCCCGCGGAGAAAACAATCATATCCTTTAGTCTCCATCTTATATCTTCCACTTTTCTTGCCTGGACTTGAAGACCAGTACCAATTTTTCAGTTTCTATTTCATTCTTTTGGGGAATTAATTACAACTTTCAGTACTAATCACCATGAGCCTATGACCCCTTTCACACTTGTCCTGTGAAAGTGACATTTCCATCTGGGTGTTTGGTGCAGATGAAGCAGCAAAAAGTGCAAACATTCTCTGAGATACCAAACTTCACACTTTTCTTTTCATTTTACCCTCATGGAAACTCAGGACAGCAGGCTGGGGATCACACTAGGTTGGTCCTTTCCCAGGTTACTGCTGTCACTACCAAGATTTAGTAAATAAGACTTGAAGCGCCAGGATTTTGGTGAAATCTGCCCTGCAGAGCTGTCTTTTCCCAGATCTCCTCCCTACCTATTTTCTCATCCATCCCTAGCACTATGGGAAGAGTCATTGTAATTCCTTGATGTTCTCAGTGTCTTATTCAGATTCCTGCTTGGATTTCTCAGCCCACAAATCAATTTTAAATCTCTGTCTCAAAGGACCAATAAATCTGCTATTTTGTGCATTCTGGCTCCCATTTCTCCTCACGGGCCTTCTTGCTATTTTCACTCCATTTTATACTTCCCATCAAACCTGTTCCCATCCTCTCCTCTTTTCTGCCTCTCTTCCAGGTTTCCCTCCTTATTCTCTGCTCGTTTTAAATAAATTTCTCCTTATAACACACTTCTTTCAGCAAAACTTTCAATGATGGTCCCACCCACATGCTTTAATCAAAGCCCTATTGAAGACTGTGGAAAGGTTTTAATGGACTTTGAATCATGAACTAAAAGTGGTGGTCCCTGAGGCTGCCTTTGTGTTGCAGTCTGTGGAATAAACCTCAGGGATATTTAGTGAATCCAAGTTAGTTTTCTTCCTGCAAACTAAATTTTTGGTGTGTTTAAAGTACACCCGCCATTTAACTCAATGTAACTGGATGTATTTGTTAATTTAATCTGAAAAGGAATAAATCTTGGATAATGTTCAAACCCAGAGATTGTCTAAATAAGGAAAGGATTGAAAAGAAAGGAAAACACCAGGAAAGTAATGGATTGAGAGCTTCCTGGAGACAAGAAGCAGGTATAGCCAAATGCTGGAGCTGAGGATTATTTAAAATTCCTTTGACCAGTGTACTTCTTTGTGAGATGGATCAAATACTGTTTCTATTAGATGACAGGGGTTCATTTCCTTTCCTTAGATAAACACTTTAAGGTGCCAGACTCCTCTGTGAGATGATAAATGACTTCCTAGACGTCATCATAAAGGAAGTTGTTCCTCATAACTGTTCTAAATCTGTTACATATCAAATTTCCTGTGCATGGCTGCCACTCTGCAGCGCTTTCCAAACTGTATTTCACAAATGCACAGTGTGTCTTGTAACACCAAGACACTCATTTTCCAGCTCCATCTTTGGCCCCGCTCTCAAAACACAGGAGGTCATGGATTGGATTTAGAAGTTAGCATAACACATCCTGCCTACCTTGAATTACAAAAAATACACAATCTGGATGGGCGATTTATGAATTTATAATTACAGATAGGACTGCTCTGTTTCAGCTCGGCCTGGTGAAGCTGAGAGCAGCTGAAATCTGCTTATTTCAGTGATAGGAAATTCAGGGAGAAGGTTATTGCCCTCCTTGTTTTGGAAAACGTGGATGGTGGTTTATATGTCCTACTGGAAACAACAATAGAATCTGAGGTTCTGCTTGTACTCGTGTACTTTCAGATTGCCTGATAGACCAATAAATATCCTGCCAGGCCTTCTGGGTCTTCACCCATTTCCACTGACAGTAAATTGTTAAAATAAGCCTTTCTTTTTGTGGCACTTGACATTTGAAACCAAGTGCTCATTGTCAGATTATTGTTACCAAATTAGTTTTTCCATTGTCATAAAAGAAAGTTGCAGGGTCATCGAAAAGTAGAGAAAATGTGACAACTGTATAAGCAGATACTTGATGTGTGTCTGTGTCGTTGTTCATCACCAGATATTCTTTGTATTGAGCCATGTGACTGAAAATACCCCTTTAAAACTGAGTATTTTTGTTAATTCCTATTCTTGAGACACAAGAGAGACACTTGTTTCCTTTGAGCCCCAGCCAGTTTTTTTCCTGTCACTGGATCTGTGTGCCTCCCAATGTCCTTTGGTGCTCCTTGGGCCAAGATTCAGGCGGACTTCAGATGCCCCAAATTTCCAAATTTCACCAAAAAGTCCTGAAGGGCCAACACAATTCAGGCGACCTTTTCTTCCACCTCCCAAATTACTCCCAAATTACCCAAATTACTCCAGTTTTTGCAGAGCCCTGCTCTTGGCCTGATTCTGCAATCCCCTCATCAAACAACACAAACTGCTTTCTGGATTAACGAGTTCACATGCAATTAATTCAAAGCACTAAGCCTTAAACATGTAGTGACCTGAGGCACAGAGGCAATCCCACAAAAGGCAGAAACTGGGATTACTTGCTTTACATAAATGTTGGGAGAACGTTTCAGAACGGCTGGAACAGCAAGAAACATGCGTGGGATGGTGGAAGGAATGGTGAAAAAGCACAAGTCCTTGACATGTGTATTTGTATTGTTGCTCTTGTTTTAGCTTTAGAGCTGTTTGGAACGTGGTCATGCCACTGCTTTGCCTTCCAGTGACAATTGCAAAAGGTCTTAGAAAATAACAGTTCAAGTTACTCCAGGCTGGTGTTTGTTAAGCAACCTTTGAAACACTAAAGATATTAAATCCCAATCTGGTTTGGTCAGGAAAAACCGAGCAAAGAAAAATGTGGAGTTAGCACAGAAAATAATCAGGCAGTACTGGGATCTACCCCCAGGCTATTATGAAGTCACTAAAGCTCTGAGAGAACCACCACTCTGGAATAAAACAGTGCCATCAAGGCACTTGTTCTTGCACTGCAGAGATCATACTTCAGCATGAGGTATCTAGTTTGGATACATGCAGCAGCCCCTGATTTAGCCCAACACAGATGAAACCAGCTCCAGCACTTTCATGCATCTCCCATCTCGAGGAGATGCCTTCACTTTTCTGCACATCTCATTTCACTAAAGGCTTCACCAGAGAGGAAAAGACAAATATATGATCCATGTTCTAAAGAGTGTGACCAACCTTTTCATCTCCTAGTGAACTTCTTTTGAGAGGTAAATTGCAGTTGCATCTGTGTAAATGCCAGCTTGTCTATTAGCAGAACAGGATTTTTAGTTGTTTTGGTGACTTCAGTTTCCTCAGCAGAAGAAAGAAAATGATAGCCCAGTTCACGTGGAAAACGGGCAGCTTCAACATTTCTTCAGTGGGAGTTCAATTCCCTGGAAAAATTCTTGGGCTCAGTTTGTGTGGACTGTTTATAACACTGACTTTGCAAAGCTGTGCCTTCAAATCCATATTTCATAGGAGAGAATAAAATACCCGTGGCTCAGTATCAGATGGTACAGCTGAGGGGGACAGCATTTTCCAGTGAGTTTTCAGTTCCTTTGCCCCTGAGGTCTCTCTTAGTCTGCAGGACACGGCCAGGACCTACATTCCCAGGCAGAATAAAGATATTTGAATACACATATTTGACCTGAGCGTAACAGTATCTGTCAGAACCCTCAGGGAAAGCCTAAATACTTCAATCACCTGAAGAGACTGGTAGCTGTAAGATCTGTTTTCCTGGGGAATCATCACTTGGATGGTGAACGATCAGGAGACAGTCCCAGTGATATGCAGTTTGTAATGATGTTACTGTAGCCAGTAATTATTTCCAGCATTTATTTATTTTCCTCAGTCTGTCAGCCTTCAGAGAGGTGATTAGTACTGGATTAGAAATCCTGGCCTGCTTTAGCTTTTACCAGTGAAAAATTCTTTTTTATTCCATCCCTCATGCTGTACCTCCGACCGATCCTTCAGCATGTCCCTGAGAAGATCCTGCTCTCCTCCTTCCAGCTTAATGGGGCTGCCACTGGCTTTGTTCTTCATACTGGAGACACCCTGAACATCAGTTTTCACTTGATCTTGATTTCCACATCACTTAGAGAGCTAAAAATGTCAAGATGTATGAGAGTGGGATCCTCTGACCAAGACTGGCCCTGTATTTCTCCATTTTCACACTGAAGGGGCAATATCTTAGCACTGCCTTTCCTTTTCTGTTTTGATTGCAAGCCCCTTGTCAGAGGCAGTTTTTCTGGGCTGGGGTAGAAGAGTGACTTCTTACCTCTTCAGCTCCCAGGATGAGAAAGTATTAGATGAGGACGTGTTCTTACACCATAATAATTCCAAAATATTTACTTTGATTTGCATGTTTTGAAGATCTGGCCGTCCCCATCAGAGATTCCTCTGGTGATGAATTGTAGCCCCGGGCTCAGCACAGAAAGTGCAGAAAATGCCTTTCCCCAAGAAGCTGTCAAGGAAAACTCTCCCTAATGTGACCCCTCCTGTGAGCCTGGATGTACTCCAGCACAGGGGAGCCCTTTGAATCTAAAATGTATATAAACACAAGTACACAAATCCAGTAGCAATACAGAGCTGAAAAAAACGTCAGGACATTGTCTTTGCAATAATAGCTCCAGAGCAGGACAGTTTCTCGTGGCTGCTCTGCCTAAAATGGGAAGCAGTGAGCAAGAGCAGCACTTGGAAGGAGGCACCACGACTGGCTGGAGCCTTGGGCTGGGTGATAGAGCACCACAGATGCTGGCACCCGTGGGGCAAACTGAGAGGCTGCGTCCTGCTGCATCCCATCTGATAGGGCTGGTTTGAAAAGATCCTTAATTTTCGGTGTCAGAGATAAGGTCTCTTATTTATGAGAGTGAGAACTCCTCTGGCATCGAGAGGAAGCACCACGGCGTCTGCCCCGAAAGGCATCGAGGTCTCTCTCAGTGCCCTGAGAGGGATTAAATACAAACATCTGCCAAGCCTGCTGCCGTGAGAAATCCATCTGGGCTTGTACCTTCCCTTCTTGTGTGCCCACGGAGAAAACATACTCCAGCTTTAAGCAGTGCATTTACTCAGTACCAAACAGGATGTAAAATAATAACACTTAAAACTAAGAAAAAATGTCTACGTTTCCGGCTGGCTTTATTAGCTGACAGATCTCCTGCGCTGTAAAATATACCGAATACTTCCCTTCTGAAAAATGATGTAGATAATGGCTGACTATTAGCACTAATTGTACCCTGTGATGTTTGGGAAAACTCAGAAACGACTGGAAGAACAGCCAAGGAAAGCTGAGAAATCACTGCAACAAGTGATTCAATGAAGTGATAAGGTGTATATAATACTCTCCACTTGCAAGGGAAAAGACACCTCTCCTGGCTTTGATTTGTTGCCAAAAGTAATAAAAGGTACAACAACTAAGGGAATACAAAAGCAATCAAGAATGCAGCCTATCTTCACGATCATTTTCCTGAAATAAAACACCTTGGGAAACACAGAAGTACCAGGTCCAGTGCAGAAAAGAAACTTGTGCATTGGTACTGATATTGCTGCACGCAGAAAAAGGAATGGGAAATGATTTTTCCATGCATGGTTATAAATGGCATCATTTAAAATCGTTTGACTAAAATCATATGATGAAAATTAAAGATGGTGACAAAATTTGAGCACCAGACACTAAAACCCAGGAACATTAAGAGAAATTGATTTATTTATTTCCCCGTGGCAGAGATGAATGACCCCTGGAACTGCAGCTGTACTTCTTGCCTGTTCAGCCTCACTGTTTTCAAGGCTCGCTATTAGTTTTACCAAAAAAACCCACTTCAAACCCCCAAACTTTTTGATTATGCAGATGTTTTTTCCAGCCTAGTTTTGGGGAGAGTGCCCTTTTCATTGAATATTATTTGTATTCTTTATTATCTTTAATTTATTTCCCACAAAGAAGAACTCATAGCACTCCTGTAAATGATTTTGCAGCATTCAATTTGCAAATGCTGCCACATGAACAACCACTTCTAATATGTTTTTATGCATCTTCCTTTGCTTCTTTTCACACCAGGCCCTAGAATCTCACAGCGGACCCAGCCACTATGCCAGGAAAAGCAGTTCTAACACTTTTAGCCATTACTTATTTGGCTCATTCAAGTCCTTATGTAAAATTCCCATTTCTAGGGATTGCATCAAATAGTGCATATGTCTGAAAGGTTATTAAACATTAATATTGGGAAGACTGTTCTCTCTTCTTCCTCTTCTAAAGCCCCTCTTTGATTTACTGCTTTCTGCAGACCCAAATGTAAATAGTGTCACAGCAAATAAGTGTTTAGTGTCTGTGAAGTTTATTCTATTGGTCTATTTAGGTTCTTAAGTCTGAGTTATAATGCATATAAATTAGTGGCCAGTGAGTGTTGTTTAATTATCTGGAAGCCTTGTCATTGACAAAGTGACCTGTGCTGGCTTTCTTGCCAGGAGGAATTGAAGTTGTTATGCTAAAGTCTGGACAATTGGATGTAAATATTTACCCACTCCACGAAGAGGTGTTACAGCTAATTCGGCCTCAGGATGTTAACTCCTGGAGATCACACAAGTCCCCACGGGAAGCCAGCTTCAAGTTCCACAGGGGAAATTCAGATCCTGCTGTAGTAAATGAAGTTGCTCTAACAAGGTGATGATAAGGAGAAGTTTGGGCTTGATCATGAACGTGCCTGGGAAAAATGATCTACACAGAAAGAGGGATCCACCTCTCTGCCTGTGCTTCCCTCACGGTGCCCATCACTGTGCTTTGTCCAATTTTTTTACTTCTGAGGGTAGTTCAATGCAAAGACATAGATCTTGGTGCCCCCACAGCCCGTCTGAGATGCTCCAAAGTATCCTGCCTGGCTTCTGCCTGGAGCCCCAGGTGTGTCCTGTCAGTCTTACAGCACGTGGGTATCTTAGCTAGGCTGGGGAGGCTCACAGGGCGTGAGACAGAGGTGTGTGAGCGACCGAAGCAGGTCCTCACCCTCAGTGAGTCAGGACGATGAACACCAGCCCAAGGGCTGCAGTTTTGGTCAGTTTGGAGAGTTTCTGTCAAAATCAGAGTAGCATAGAGATGGTGATTTTTGCTTTGGCTGTTTGTTTCTGTATCCCTGCTCCTCCGAGGGACAATCTGACGCAGCCTCCGACGGGATGAGTGATTTTTAGTACCTTCTTTTCTCTTCTGAGAGTTTGACGGCGTTTGATGCTCAGGACAGTATCGGGATCTATTGGCTTCACACTGCTCAGGGAGCTTCTCTGGATATCCATCTCTTGTGGCCACTGGAGCCACCAAGATCTGTCCCACTCTGTCAGAGCTTAACCAGCAAACTTTTGGATAGGAAAGGGCTTTGTGGCCTGTGGACAGTAGGACACCTATTCCCGGGCTCCCCGCCCATTCCCTCCTGACCCAGGAGCGATCCAGCTCTGCCCTTTGGACCTGCCCCAGGCAGTTCCCGGGCCCTGCAGCACGGCACAGAGCCCTGCAGCCCTTGCAGGCCCACAGGGCTGCTGCTGGATAAGGTTCTTTGAACTTACACACCACGAGATCGACTCCCAGGGCCACCCTCTGCATCGTCCCAGCCGGATCTGCTCCCTCCGAGGCAGGAGCCCTGCAAAGTCAGGGTCATCCCTGTCCCTCAGGGAAAGGGGACAGCTGCTGCCTTTGGATCCCCTCTGTTATGTGGCCCCTCTGGTCAGTGAACTCCACAGAGATGTGGCTGTTAAGCGTAACCAGAAATTATTTCCTCCAAACACAGTGTAAAGGATTTCTGCTTGCCCCTCTGCCACCTCCACGTGCTGGTTGAACATCACGTGCAGAATAAGAAGGCCACAGGGCTTGCCAGTTCAGGAGTTTCTAAGGAGGCACGGTAGGAAAAGCAGCACATCCCACCTGGCATTGCCTTCCAGGGTGCTTTGGGACTCGTCGGTGCATTACAGAGTCTGGGTCACCCAGCTGAGGGTGGGGTGCCCTCAGAAAGGCTGCAGAGCCCCACATGGACAGGAGTGACCTTGGCTGACTCCTCTGGGGACTCTCAGGGTGTCCCACAAGCAGGGACAGAACAGAGCCAGGCCTTTCATCTCCATAGCTGTCACTGGGAAAAGCCTAAGAGGACACTGGAGAGGTAACCCTGAATGTCATTAGACAGTGAGCAGGGACGAACTCACACCTTCCTTTAGAAGCACAGGCTTGTCCTCAAAGCCCTCTGGGTTTTTTCTCCAGTAAAGAAAGTGGAGATCGAAGAAATTCATTTTGCCTCCACTAGATTACAAAATTTATCTGTGTGTTTGCTGTCTGATGCAGATCAAGGACCAACGCTGTCAAGATTACAAGGGAAAGGATATTTTCTCTTTGCTTTCAGACCAAAACGTAGACAGAATTCAAGCAGATCTGCTGAGCTTAAGTTGTTTTCAACTTCTTGCAAGAGAGGAATAGCCCAGTTTCCAATTTCATCTTCCTGAACCAGTGACGCAGAGAATCATAGCGAGCTTTTTCCCAGGATTTTTGCTAGAAGCCAGTAGTAACTTGAAAAAGAAATGGCCTGACAATGCCCATGTATACACATAGTTGGCATGCCAGAAGCTGCTTTGCATGGGTTTAAAACCACTCAGACAAGGTGGCTGGCTCCATACACCCCAGAACTGCCACTTGCTGGTCGCACAACGCAGAAGTGTCTGCTCAAATTCCAGGTAAACACAGCAACAAATACCAATAAAGGAGCAGGGACAGGTTTTTAGCCTACGTTAAGAAAATTCACCAGTGCTGTTCTTGATTTGGTTCATGTTTGTCCTAAAGTGGAAGATGAAGAATGTACTCAGTAGAAGTTTGGGGTTGGGGGTTAATTTTGCTCCCTCGTTCCTCGCGACATAAAATGCACTTTTTTGCAAGACATCAAAATCATAAATTGGCATAATCAGGGACAAGTTAATTCAGCTCTCAGAGAATCTGGCTCCACGTGTCCGTTCTGTGACACTCTCTCTCCCTCTCCCCTTGCTGTTATCTCCCTTCTGTCTCTTGTCGGCTGCAGAAGGGAAACCAAAGGCTCCGACCACCCACGGGGCCTCCTCAGCCGCTGTAAAACAAAGGTGCCAAGAGCCAAAATGCCTTTTCTCCAGCAGTGCCATCTCCTGTGGCTGGGCCTTGGGCTGGCATCGGGGACCAGGTCTGGTGTCAGCCAGGGAGCTTCTTTTAAAATGCAGAAGGAAAACATCCTTGCAGTGCTTCCCTCAGCCTGAGTGTTTCCTCTGGGGAATTTGCCACCCTGTTGGATGCACAAAAAGAGGATCTTTTTTGGGGGGGTTGCTGGGGGTTGTGTGTGGGTTTGTTCTCTGTTCAAGGCCCAAACGACTTGGGCTGAGCATTCTCGGCGCTTTATGGGAAAGCAGCCACGGCCCACCTTGGCTTTTATGGGAGAGGAGGAATGTGAATCAAAAAATTAAATTCACATAACTTTGTGGGTGGCCTTCCCTGCTATGCAGAATATCTTTGTGTACACTCATGTCTGCCATGACTTTGAGAAAAAGCCCTTTACTTTGTATGGCAACAAACTCATAACTCAGAGTGTTTACGTTCCTGAGCACTATATCATATTTCCTGACAGAGTTAATGAAACAAATTAAGCAAAACTCCACGCAGATTCCTGCGTTCACAGAAAACTTTGCAGAATTCTTGCAGCTCCTGGTTGTGGTGGTAGCTGAGCGGGCCGAGCCTTATTTTCCATTTGCTAAAAAATCATAATCTGACTGGCCTGGCCTTGACTTTTTTTTATCACGAGGATTGGAGGATTAGGTTAAAATACTTTTTAAAACTACATCCCACTTCTTTCAGCTGCTCCAAATCAGTTTTCAGAGTGACCAAAAAGGATTGGTCAGCTTCATAGGGAACCTGACACGTGTTTAAAGTTAAGAAAATGATTGATGGCAGGGTACTTTGAACACATATTTTCCTGGCTTGGGTCATCGGGCAAACGAACCACTAAATTCATTCAATGAGAAAGCTGCAAAAGCATAAATATACAAATGTTTGCCATGCTGGGTTATTAATGTGGTGTTCTCCAAGGAGATATCATCAGGTCTTAGGGATGCCAGGGAAATGTGTACAGCAGAGCTCATTCACAGGAAACAGGGCTGCACTTCTTCACTTATTTTATATTTCTGATCCGTTTTGAAACGTAAAAACAATGGAGTATCCAGATCTGCACCTAAAGAAAAAGGTTTTTATGAAATACGAGAGGGTCTTGACTTTCAAACTGGTTTTTCACACCCATTTAATGCAGCTTCAGACTGGTTACACATTCATTTTCTGAGGCAAGGCACCACGGAAGACATTTCAGCATATAAATGGAAAAATGTTGCTCAGGAGACACTTCCACATTTACCTAATCGTCCATCTGCAGCCAAAACTTTCTTCGGGAAGGGGCCTCAGGAAGTTCCTCACCCATGAAGTCCTGTTGACTGCAATGGAATGGGCAGATATGAGTAACCCACCCCAGAGTGTAAAGCCAGTTCAGAAACTGGCCTTTTACTATAAAAATTTGGTTTTTCATCAAAGAGTTTCGTATTCTTGCAAATCTCCTACAGTATAAAAATACTCAATATTAAAATTTATGTAAATTAAGACTATGCCATAAATTGTATATATAGACTATGATTAATATGCCATGCTATTCTTAAATAAGTGATTTTTTAGATAAAATGGAAGTTGAATATTTGGATCTTAAAATACAGATTTTCAATGATGCCTTACCCCAGCTTTCTGTTCATTTTTTTATTATATATTCATGACATAATTTACTTAGTAGAAGTTTGATTTTGCCACATAGCTAGTCTTTCTCTAAATTCTCCAATCTTTGCCTAACCATAAATTACCACTTGGCTGAAAATTTGTTGAAAACACTGACCGATATAAAACTACAGGAATATCACATCTTTTGAAAATATTCCTCCAAAACCACCCTGCACGTCACAGAAAAAGAAACAATTGGATTCTGAACCATGCATGGTTCTAAAGGCTTACTCTCAAGCACCCATTTTTAGAAATACAGAACAATTCCTCCAGCTTTTTAAATAGTTGAGACTTAATATGCCATAAAAACATACTGTAAATATTTCTGTTGCTGGAATGGTGTCTCTGTTACCACCAGGAGTTGCTAGGATATTATCTGTGTCAGGAAGTTTGTTGTGCCTTCACAAAGGAAAACTAACAGTCATTTTGATGCATTATGCAAATAATATCCTGTTTTCTCAACGGATTCCTTTGCAGCAATCAAAGAAAAAAGCTCCCAGCCTCCGAGCAGATTTCTGCACTCCACTCTCAGCTTCCCTGCAAGGAGCAATCCCATTTTTCCTACGGTGCTTACAGTAGTAAATAAACCTGTGCCTAACTGAATTTAGTGCTCGAGATCACACTGCAGGCACATCTCAGAAAGCCCTTTTTGAGTTGAGAAACAGGAAAAATGTTTAAAATGTTACAAGTAAATTGGTTTTGTCACCAAAATTGTATTTAGAAATGACTGCTAAACGGACACTTCTGTTTCACTGACGGCTATCAAGTATGATGCGTTTAATAGAGGAGTAAAGTGATGAAGTTCATCACTGTAAAAGGGAAATTTTGTTGCAAAACTCTTCTGGCCCCCTTGTTTCTGACACCTTAGAAGAACCTGTGATAGAATTTAACATTATTATAATAAAAAAGAGGAAGCTGTTTTCTCTTTAAGACACGTAATTTATGCTTGACTTGTCTTCGAGGTTCCCAAGGTGGTTTGGGTTTTGTTGGTTTTTTGGTTTTTTTTTTAAATCTGCAGGAAATCGCTTAAGTCTAGCTTAACTCCAGGCAAGCCACAACTTTGCTGTGCTGAGTCTGGATTTTGCCACTTACTTGGGTGTTATTTTAAAGGGCCCTTTAATTCCTCCCTCATTCCTGTCCGTTATTTTGTTCTTCCTTTGAACAAGGACTGAATGGAGGTTAAGGCCTCCGAGTTGTGGCCACAGTTCCTTGTTACGTTGGTCTTTGATTAAAATGTTTAGGATATAAAGTGTAGGCCCAAAATCCGACCAAATGCGCTTCAATTTTGTGGAGCTTAGCAAGCCTCCAGGCTTGTGTTAATCGTTTGCTCTGCTTGGTGGTGGTCAGAGGCAAAGGCTCGGAGCTGCACAAGAACGTTCAGTGCCCTGTTCCTGACCCAGCAGGGCGAGGAAATGTCAGGATGATGAGAAGGTCTCGGGAGATCTGCAGCGTGAATTCCGGGGAAGAGTTATTCAAACAAGCACCGAGTGGGTTCTGCGCAACCTATTTCAGTTTGACTCGTTGCTGATTTGGGGTTTTGGTGACCACCGGAAAGCTGGAAGGATGAAAGGAAATGTTTTCCCGAGAAAATCAAAATGGAACCTATGGTAAACCTGGTTTTATCCAGCACTGGGTTTAAAGCTGAGCAGTAACACAGTGGACTCATTATATTTGTTCTTTAGACAAAGGGGATTATGAAGAGGAATTAGACATCTTTATAAGATTCTTTTCTAAACTATGCAACAGCAAGCTAGGAAAAAAATTCCTGCATCCAAATACATGTCCTAAATGGTTTTCAGTTTAATGTCAGGTGTAGAAAATTTTACCCATATGTTGGTAATGTGTGACTAATACTGATTGGTAAATCAGAATTATTTGGGTTTTAAAGCCACTGCACAGGACCTGCTTCAGCAATGAAATAAAGTTAAGGATGAAAAAGAGATAAATTAAATATTATTTCATCAAAGGAAAACCACTCTAGATGTATTTGGCATTTATACCACTGATATATTTACAAATAATTAAGTGTGAGGTATTTATTTTAAAATATGCATAGGAATAAGGATGGAACTCTGAAGCACTCACAGGTCTACAAATCTATTTTTCCCCTATTCAAAACTGTCTAGAATTTTAGTGGGGTGGTAGCAGGATTGGATAAAATATACATACAGCTGTCTGTAAACAAAGCATTAAATCACAGACAGGGAAATGAAGCATAAAAACAGATATTTACTATAATTCAGATGGAAAAACAGTTCACATCTGTAGAGCAGTTTGAGCAGCACCAATGGCAACGCCATTATTGCAGCAGAGTTCACACAGCATATAACTAATGTTAGCTGAGAACGCTACAGACAGCCGTGATTTTCTAAGCCTAAAGGTTTTTAATGAAATCATTTCACTCGAAGAGTTTGAGAACAGAATGTATTTTGAAGGATTGAAGTGAAGCAATAATGACATGGTGCTGATTATGATTTTCAGGGAGTCTAAGCATTTCATCACTGCTGATTCCCACACAGTATCACCCATCGCTCTTAAATAAACGGCCTACTGTTCATTATGTAAGGAAAGAAAAAGAGAGGAATAACTTGGGGTTTTCTTCAGCTCTCCTGACAAATAGAGGTGCATTTCAGCTGTTTGCCATTTAGCTGTTACTAAATACCAGCCTCCAGCTCTGTTTACCTGATATTCCCCTTCTACCAAGATTGCTCAGCACCTTTACTTTGGTTTAAAATGTGTGAAATCTTAATCTTAATCCTCCCATTTCTCTAAAGGGGCTGAAACAAGTGTCCCAGTTTCTGGTGATGCCAATTCCCATCAAAATAAAAAACGAAGCTCAGACATCTGCTGAGGGGTAGAAGGACCTGACTGACCTTTTTGTAGTGGAAGATGTGTTGATCCTTTCCGAAAATGAGAATCCACTCGGGGAGCAAAGAGTGTCAGGAAAAGCTCGGGTTTGTTTTGGTACAGTGTCTGCAGCACAGTGAGGAGGACTGCAGCTCATCATCAGATTAGAAAATTTCCAAAACACAGTTATGTGCAGTCTTTTTAAATTAAGTAGATACACATTCTCATTTCCTCAGGGAAATGCACTTAAAAGGAGGTCTCCTTGCAGTGGGAAGAGAAGGGCAATTTTTAAGGCACAGAAGAAGGAGAAGAGGGAATAACAACTGCCACCTAAGCTTCAAACTGAATTTTCCCGCGTAGCAGTTTGCTGTTAGATTTGTTGAATCCCAAGTTTCTGCTTTCGAGCAATAGGACTGACTGTGGGGTAAAAACTTCTGTATTTATGGGGGGATTTGAAAGCAGACACAATGCCAGAATCTCCTTCTGCCCCCACTGGTACGTGTATAACAATGTTGGTGTCAAATTTAACAGTGAACAACAGGGACTAAACATCTAATTGCCAGGAATCCATAGCTGGACAATAGTTCTGCCAACATTTCAACTTCAGTACGGGATCCAGACTGGTAATTTTATCTGTAATGGATGTAAAGTGAAAATCTGAGTTGTGTAAAGCTCTAACAGCAACATACTAAATAATATTCCATTTATGTAATTAATTTCACAATTTCTCAGTGCCTAAAGAGGCAGACTTTGCCAAAAAAAAAAAAAAAAAAGGGTTTAAAAGCATTAGTGAACCTTGCAAACTACCTGAATCAAGTTTTGAATTCCAAAGCTGGCTTGTCTTCCAGGCTGGGGAAAAACCAACGTGCAGAAGTTCAACCCTGAGCAAATCTCAGTCCTAACCAGTAGATGCAACACAGCCTCGTGCCAGAGACTCTGTGCCTGAGTTCCCCCTGTTCCAGGTGCCGTATGTAGATAAATGTACTTTGCTAGATGTCCATGCACCTCAGAATTTCAAATCCAACCAGGCAAGACACAGAAGGTGAGCAAAACTACCTGTTCTGCTCATGGGAAGGGGCAGCAGCACAGCTGAATACCTGCTTTAAGTTCATGCAGGAACTCAGTGCTGCACCTGTGAACTCCATTCTCCTGAGTCCTTGTCCAAAGCACCTGCCTAGTGCCCAACTCACCTTCCAAAATCAGGAATAGCTTTAGTGAAAGGTGGCAGTGACCGTGCCCAAACACGATTGGTGTTTCTGAGAAGGTTCAATCTAAGCAGACCAAGAATAGGGAAAGATACAGGCACAGAGAGATAGTAAAGGTCATACGTTACGTGAGTAACAGGAATCAGGTCCTCTGAGTACTACTACCCTGCTGTTTGGTTTTTTTTCCCTGCAGCTTTTGCTGTACTTTTGGGACTCCTTGGAGAATCAAGACGTGGAAACTCCCATGGACCAGCACTCCGAGGCGAGCATAAGAGTCTTGGGTAGCCTGAGTACAAAAAAGGCCGGGTTCCCTACAGTTTCATTCTGAATACTGGCCATGTTTTACAACCACTTCCTACCAATTTGGTTACTTTAATTCAGCCTATTTCGACCGTAAAGCAATGCCTTCATATGCACAGTTTTCTGGAACCTGGGTGTTTTCAAAGCACAGCTCATCTTACGTGACAGAAGTCACAAAAAGTTGTATTTTAATGCCCTTGGTTAAAGGACTTACAGTTGGCCAGTCAAGCCTGTAGCTTGCTTTGACTTTAGAAATGCTCCTGGACTTTTGAGAGCAACTCCTAATTATCTAATTATAATACCTAAATTATAAGCTGCTGTTAGTAACATAAGAAACATCTTTGGCCAGGGTGATGCAGGGTCCTCCCCAGTGTGGTGGAGCTCTCCAGTGAGGGTAAAATTCACCTCCTTGCACATCTCCCCATCTCCTGGTGATTTCCCAAGCAGCTGGGGACCATCCTAAATGTCTCAGCCCTCCAGACAAAGTTCAGGGAGCAAGTCTGGGATGTTGATCTCTCTCAAATTTGCATGCAGAGCTCTGGGTGCTTTTATGCATGCGTTGTGGGGGTGAGGGTGTTATAAAACACACTCCACTGTTCCCACTTCTCCCACTAGCAAGGAGATGAGGGAGCAGGCACATGGCAGATGTCAGCCCTGGTGTTAAGCACTGCTGAAGGGCACTTGGATAAAGCAGTAGTAAGTGGGGTGTAGAAATGCATGGAAAAGCTGTATTTCTACCCCAGAGTCTACCCCATGATGAATCCCGCTCGTGCCACTGACTCACACTCCCAGGCAGAGGCTCTCCAGCTGGAAAATGAGAAAGAAGAGACCTCAGAAGGAAATGTCAGGGCAGTCATTTTCTCATAGGACTCTTTCTGGCAGCTGGAGACAGTGGCTCTGTGACAACACGTTGGAGTTTTGCAGGGGGATTCCTCCGGAACGGAAAAGTCCTTAGAAGGACCATTCCCTGACTGTGTTCCATCCTGTGGGAAACTCTTACCCTATGACGAGTTCTTCTGAACTAGATGGGATTTATATTTATTCTTAAATCGTCTTTTATTTTTGGCAACTCCCCCACTGCTGGCTCGACATCTCAGAAACGAGACCCTTCAGATTCTCAGAAGCCAGAAACACTGCTGACAAAACCAGTTCGGAGCTGCCCTCATCAGCTCCACTCGCCTGGTAACATTTTCTTTCTGTTCAATTATTCCCTTCTCTGCTAGTTCTGGAACAGTTTTGGTCCACATAAAAATGATTAAGAGATTAAGACCATCTTGCTGCACATACATTACCCAAATTAAGAGAAGGAAAGGAAAGACCCATCTGCTTAACCTGACTACATTTCTAGTTCATGAGGTTTGGATTTTGTGTGGTGAGACCTAGAGACAGGTGCTGAATAAACCTTGCAAACCAGCCCAGATCTGGGCTGTAATTCAGATGTAATTCTGAATGTAGGCTGTGGGTTTTGGGGTGCCTTGGATTTGTGTCTAGAAGATTTTATTCACTCTGTTAAATTTCAGTCATATTTCATCTCAGCCGTGGCTGTAATGTCTCCTGTAGCATTGAGCTGCTTCTTATAGGGTTGGGGTTTTTTTCTCCCTTCCCCTGCAGACATTGCAGTGTCAGTCTGAGACCTAAGAATGAGCCTGGATTCATTCCTAATGGCACAGCTTCACGGGAAGGAAGAGACTTTGCCAGTTTGCCCAGTGTCTCCAGTGATATTTCTCAATCTCATTAATCCCTGAAACTCTATTAATGTGAAATGTACTCATGTAATATACCATCCTGCTGATTATGTGCAGCGTCTGGAGAGATTTTAGATCAATATTTTCTGCTTTACTGGTTGTTCCCATTTGGCAGGAACAACGAAGGGTAAAATCTGCCTCTCCTGGATGGAGTGATTCCACACGCTGACACTTCTCCAGGCATTCCAAACAGAAACACAGCCTAATATTTTGCTATATTTTGTTCTCCACTTGACCCATAAGTCTTCCAGTTTTCACCCAAGGGTGAGAATTTGGTGACTCCAGGTGTTAAATTCCCCACTGGACTCTTTAGTTGCATTCAGTACCAGCTACTGGAAAAGCTGACAGACAGAAAAATCAGGGGCCTTTTTTAAAATATGAAGTTTAATTCTCTCCAGAGTGATAAAGGCCGGGTTAGGTGCTCGGAGTTTAGATTTCAAATTCATTCCGACAGACAGGTAGTCTGAATGTTTATGTTATAGACGTGTTTTCTCCTGCCTGTGAGGAGTAAAGAACAATTAAAACAAGTTAAAGTCATTGAACTCTCCTCTCTACTGTAGGTGAACTTGGAAAAATGCTCAATTTTGAATTTGAAAGAAGCCAAAGAGGATTTCTGTTTCATTTTTACAGTCGTTGGGGTTTTTTTGTAACAATATTGAATTACTTGCCTGGCAGTGTCAGGCACTTACAGAGCCACGTAATGTTTAGTATTAAAAACGTTTTGGCAGATTTGATGCCATACCCCCCCAAAACCACCCAAAACTGTGAGTTTTAAGGGAAGAGACAGCCTTTCACTTGCTCAGAGCATGCCAGAATGTCTCTGCTTGGGGAGATCCCGGATCATCTGTGAGGGGAAAAAAAAGGGAGTAAATTCTGGTGCCTTTGTGCGGGAGTCTGAAGACCGTGAACTTTCTCCTTCTATAGTGAATTTGCACAGGTAGAGCCCCCCAAAGTTATTTGGTGCACCTCTGCTCTCAGCACAGCACACTCTGCTTTGAACGGAAATCGGACGAGCAGGCTCTAATCGGGCAAATCCTCTCTCCTCAATCTTCCCCAATTCTTTTTTCCCTGTTCCCCTTTAACATCTACACCATTTAGGACAAGCTCATCTAAAAGCATCCCTACTTTTTTTGGCAGTTTAGCACCTCTTGGAAGCAGACTTGCCCCCCAACTCACGGGCGAGCAGTGGCACGTGTGGTGTGAGGTCAACTCCTTCCTCCGGAACAAAGGCCACCAGTGCGTGGGGAAGCGAGGTGGTGATCCATGCCCGAGCTCTGAGGGCCAGCACAGAGCTTCTGAACGCCAAGTTTGGGCTGAGGTTGGAGCAGACAACCAACCTGGAAGATGGGGTGCAGAGCCACGTGAGAATTCTGGCACGGACCAGGCTTCCAGCCACTGAACATTGCGTAATCTGAGATAAATAGAAATCTCTGTTGTGAAGCTTAAAAAAAAAACACCCCTCAGGATGGAATGCCTGTTGAGCATATCGCTGCCTAATTTCGACTCTGTCAGCTGTAAAATCCAGCTCCTCATTAAAAAANAAACCACCCCCCAAAAAAAAAAAAAAAAAAAAAAAAAAAAAAAAGTTAAATAAACCAAAGTTTATGAAACATATGTTTGCATTTAGAACTGTTTTGCTGTTCACTCTGAGAGGACTTTGGAGACATGGCCTGTGTTATAATACCACTTCCATTAAACATTGGAAGCTCAAGTTTTTTTACAAAAAAATTCACACAAACATTCTGCTCTTAATCCAAACAGAGGGGTTATGAACCGAACCTTCAAACAGAAACTTTCAATATTTGGCTTCTCAGCTCAGTAGCACCAATCTGGGATGCCAACTAGCATGCACTGTAATTAATAACTGCTGTAAAAAAAGGCCCTAAAGGCAGAATACCCAGTGCATATAGCTTGTCTGCCTTTTTAACCAAATAAGGGAACAGGGCATTTCACTGTTTATAATAGCAACATGAAATACGATGTTTCAAACTGTTAAAGAAACACTTTTAAGCTTTTCCTGCCCATTTCCAAGTTTCTTCAACTTCTAAAAAGAATTTTAAAAAGAAAACAAAACCAAAAAAGCAAAAAAAAGAGCCAAAACTGGCTACAGCTCTCTGGCAGATTTACAGAAACCTCAGTTTTTCACTTTTCAAAACACTTTAACCAAGCTCCAGAGATGAACAACACATCACCCAAGTTCTGGCAGCTGTGCAAGGATTGTACACACAGTTCCCAAAGAGTCAACACGCAAAAATCAATTCCAGGGAATGACAGAAAGCGGAACTAATTAAAGACTCCAAAGCAAAAGAGGTCCTTTTCTAAGACAAACATGTCAATATTTATCACACAAGTGAAGCTGGTGCTACAGTGAGCCTGGTGGTATTTATAAACACACATCTGGCACAATAACATGTTGGTAATTATAAAACGAATGCTAATGAAATATGTATAAATACTTAAGCCCTACGCTAGGCCACCCCTAAACTGCTGCTGTAGCCTCTTATCAAAGCTTAAACATTAGATTGCCTGGCAGCATCCTAAAGTTTTTAAATTATTTGTTTCTACCCCCACTTACCATTAAAGCTCTTGACTTAGCCAGAGTTGCTTTTGATCACCCCAGTGAAAGGAGACAGATTCAAAGCACCAAGTCCTCATCACACATCTCTCTTCCCTACGTTTTCAGCACCCTGCAAGCCCAGTAGCTGTTGAGCAGAGCTCCCTCGGGCTCTCCTGGTGGTGATGCCATTCCCACCCGGTGCTGATTACCCCTTTATCCTGCTGGAGGCTTTCTTGGCACCAGACCCAGGCCAAAACAGATTAAATGCATCCCCAGGACTTTATTCCTTCTTCTAGCCCGTGTTATGTTCTGAACCGAAGCTTTAGGTCAGTCAGTGGGTGCTCACTCCCCAGAAACGAGGGCGATGGAGCGCAATCAAGGAGGAAAGGATGCCTTCCTCCACCCTGACAAAAATCAAGAGAGCTATTATAATTTTTCCAGCTTTTGCCAGGCTCAGGGTGCTGCTGGTGCAGCTCTGCCAGATGAGGTTTTCCCCATCAGCTGAGTGTTTGAAGTTCAATAGCGGCACAGCCACGTGCTCCCAGAGTGCCGAATCCACTGCTGGCACCTCCCTTTTCTCACAGCCGGGTTCTTCTAAGGCGAGGAGCGCATGTTTATCTGCGCTTTGCTTTGTCTCTAGCACGGTGTGCCACTGAAGCAGAGCCACTTGAGGAGGAGGCAGCTCTTTCCTCTGGCCCTGGAAATGGTCTTCGGTGTGCTGGTGCCAAGAGGGAGGAAGTGGGGAGAAGGGACGAGTGTAAGAACTCAGCTTAGCTACACTTCTCTGATTCCCCGGTGTATTTTACCACCCAGTATGCCCGAGGTTTCTAGCTGCTTCTGGGTTTTGCAGGCAACAAATGCATTCAGGAAACACTAATTCCTTGTAAAGGACAGCTCCAGAGCTGATGGACAAAACTCAGCGTTGCGGATCAAAGTTCCTTTTCCTCCTCAATACAAATTGAGTATTGCAAAATGAAGGGGAAATCTGCAGCACACCTGCACAGCACAGAAAAGAAACGTCACCGCAGCTCAAAAGCTTTACTTTTGAGCCTGAGTTTTTTGCAGTTTGGAAAGGTTAAGGTACAACTTCTTCCTATTTTGTTGATTGTCTGGGGTGGAAATTTAGATGTAACAGCAAGAAAGCCAGGTTGTATTCATCATTTGACTTTATTTCTACTTGGTTGGTTAGTAAGAGAATTTCCTGTCTGCAGCAAAGTTCTGTGCTTTGGAAAGAACTCTTTATTTCAGGTTGATTGAAACACTATATGCCGTATTTGACAGAGTGAACGAAATAAAGTTCAGGAAGTTTTCATTGCTGCCTGAATGGAACTTTTATCAGACCTGACATTCATGATGTTAGAAGTTTCAATATTCACAAGGGGCCACGTTTTAGCTTTTCTGTGACTGATTGCAGTTCAGGCTGTAGTGCTACATCCAGCAGCATGGTTATTTAGGATTTTATAAGTAACTCTTTCCCCTTTCCTGAGCTGCCTCCTGCTCTGGGCCATCACCAACATGTGGGTTGTCACTGAGAGGCTGTTTGAGGAACTGGTTCAACTGAAAAAACCCCCAAAATCCTCTTTTTCTTTTTTTCCTCATTCAGGTAAGTTGCCTGGGTTGTTTCTCACAGGATTCCAGAACCACAGTTCAGAGGAAGGAGTGAGTGCAGCGACAAAAGGCCCAGCACATACAGGAAGAGGGATGGACTGAGCCAGTGCTGGCACCAAAAGTTGCTCACCTGGAGCCACAATCGCTGTCTAATTTCATTATCACGTAGGGACTACCTTGTCTCCTTAAATCAGTGATTCCAAATCCCCAGAGAGCTGATCCATATGCCTGAGGGAGTTGTATGAAGTATGGTGGGTGGGTAAGGAACAGACGTTTGGTGTGAAGGTTAAAGATGCCAGGACGGGTTTTGCGGTGACCGAGGCTGCTCGGGTGTCCCTGGAGAGCTCCCCTGGTGCTGTGCCTTTTTTGGATACGCTGCAGGGAGGGATGCTGCAGCCATGGTCAGTGTAAGGCACCCGTCAGAGGCATCCCAGCACTACTGGGCAAATATCTGCAGCTGAAAGAGGGAAAGGTGACAAACGAAAGGAAGGCAGAAAAGAATAAAACATGTTTATGTGAGGGAAAAAGAAGAGCCAAACCCGAACGCAGCCGCAGGAGTAATGACTCCCAAAAAGTAAGCAAAGCACGCTGAAGACCTGAATGAAAGCATCAGGTGATGACACTCAGTTTTAGGGAGCGAGCTGATTGTTGGGTGCCCCAGCAGTGTCAGACAGGAGCAGCTCTGCTTGAAGGGACGTTGTGCAGCTCAGCACAAGCAAATCTTCAGCTCCTGCACGGGCAGGAATTAATGCTGCAGCCAGCACACTCACACAGAAATGCCTGCATCTCAAACACGCTTGGAGACCTGGGGCACAATGCAAGCAGAGCCTCTGGTATTTTTGGAATTAAGTAAGAAGAGACAAAAATTCAGATTAGGCAACAGTTGGACACTCCTAAAGTAACCTGCTCCTCACCTCTCCTCCATCCCAACACCTATCTAAGGTTAAGTATTTGAATAAAAAGCCCCTCATACACCTCCAAACTTCATTAAGTCAGAGATTCCCCTGATTTCAAGGGCTGGTGAGTGCAGTGGAAGCCCTGACATCAAGGCTGGAAAAGCCAGGCTTTGGTCTCAATTTTGAGAAGTGATGGGGTTTTCTTCCTCATACCTGGGTCTGTTGTCAGTAACGCACAAGGCAAACACTTACACCTGAGAATAAAGCACAAGTTTGATGACTCATATTCACAAGAAAGGTAATGGTATGAAAAGGATTCACATCTCCTTACTCCCTTCTGTGTTTTATCTGTGTTTTATCCATTTTTGAGTCATGGGATCCTTCTGAGTTTGTGATGAATTCAAAGAACACATCACATCTTATATGTATATATTTTTTTTTTTTTTGAAGCCCGAAGAGTTTTCTCATTTTGAAAACCATTTATAAACAGTTTTACCTACATTAAACAGGTAACAAACACAGCAGTGAACAGGGAGTTCACAACCTAGATGAACGCAGGGAATGGGAGAAGCAGCTCTGTGCAGGTCCCAACACAGTCAGTTATCAGGAAAATCTTAACCATGAGAACTGTGTCACTGCAGAACCATTTTCCCAAGCAAAATAACAGAAGCTTGAAACCTTCATACCTGGACCATCATCTCAGAGATGGAATAATCGACCTGTGTATGCTCTGACTACATAGCAAAGACATTTTAATGCCATGCAGGGCTCGCCTGGGATTTTAAATGAGTTAAAACAGTTTAACACTTGCAAAAAATAAAGTATTTTCTCCTCGTGATTGTTACCTGCTGACTTAAGGGATCCACCTAAACGAGCTCTCAGTTAGGGATATCTCCCTTGAGACCTCATGTTGACCTGGAAAGTGTTAATTCCTCTGAAAACTCATTCTGCCAATGTTTGTTTAGGCTGGGAAGAGGGAAGGGCTAGATGGTTAATTGCCTTGAGAGTTAGGAGAACATTAAAAGATCCAGGGAAAACGAGAGTGCACCTAAGAAAGCAGGAAACTCCTCAGGAGGAAACCTTCAATATCTGAAGTCAAAGAGGAGAAAAAGAGCAAAAGTTAGGAAAAATTAGAAAGGAAAACCACCCTGCCAAAGCCATTCGCTAAAGTCCCAGAGGAGCCTTGCTTTCCTTCCTTGCACTAAAACGTGGCATTCCTTGGAATCCCGCTCCCTTTTACGAGCGGCAGAGGGAGGATGAAGAGCGGGGGATCTGTCCCGCACCGACCCCACAGCCTGAGCCCGGACCTTGCTGCTGCGGGGCTGGGCGAGCTCAGCGGGGGCTCAGCAGTCCCAGGGGTGACCCAGCAGCGCTCCGATGGCCCTTCCCTCACACCACAGCTCCGCTCTCGGGGCTTTTTACACCCAGCTGGGTCTCCTGCCCACCCCCTGCACTGGGAAACTTCCTCTGTTTCGTGTGTGCGCACACCCGTATTGCAATAATAGATGGGGTTTTTAAGTATTAAGAACTTTCATACCTTAATTGAGGTACCAAAACTTCCTTTCTAGCCAGCCTTATTATGGAAACGTGTATTGATTGGCGAAGGGCTGGAAATTTGAGTAACACAAGCACAACTGATGCTTCCATAGCAAAAAAGAATTTAAAAATCTACCGGTCCTTTGTCTCAGCTTTGCATTTTGGGGGGTACTTGGCATCTCTTAGCCTCAAAGATGGATTCCTCCTTTATGAAACCATGGACACAGAATTCCACCTTCCTCGAGAACCATCTGTGGTGGGAAATAATCCGAATCCTAGCTAGCAAAAGAAATGAGGCAGCAGAAGATGCACATGGCAGGGATTACTTTCCCAGTCCCTTCAGATGAAGGAATTATAAAACACTGCACTGCTTTCCTTTTTTTTCCTTCAAAATCCATCTCACTCGACAAGACTATCAAGAGCTGTAACAGGGTTTTTTCTGATTTATTGTATGGGAACCATTTTTATCTTGCTCCTCTGGCTTTTTGGTGCCCCCTCGTGTTTAAAAGAACGCGATAAGGATCAATCGCATCTGCGTGTCTTTTAAGATGCAAGATTCGTGGAGAAGCACTTAAATAACTCTGCCTGAGAAAGGTGCGAAAATTAGGGCGTAGGGGGGAAAAAAAGATACTTTAAAAGCCCTTTTTCAGCATTGAAAACAGAGTTTTAGCTTGTAATTTTTCAGGATTGTTTTTACATGTGTCCAGATGTTCCCAAACCCACTGATAAACTAAAGGTACTTGTAAGTTTGTAATAGGTGCATTTTTAGAAGTATTTAAAAAATATTCAGAAAGAACGCTGAGATTTCTCCTCTTTATTCTGTTCAGGTTTGTTGTCCATAATCAATAATTAAGCAATGCTCTTTATGATCTGATGGTGAAAGCTATCCGAGGACTCGTTTTCCGGTGCCAATGTTTTAAGGCGTGTGAGCTGTCGGGTGTGCAGGTTGTACATGGGAAGAAGGAGACAATGAGCCACTGGAATTTCTCCTCTGCTGTGTCAGACCTTGTGCCAAGTACCTCACCTCAAACCTGCTGATATCCTCATCCTCAGGGTATGTGCTGGCATCTTCCCACGGGAATTCAACCTGCTGCTAAGATTAAAGAATTCTGTATAGGTGTATAAATTAATATATACAACAGAACTTGGTTCTTTGCATTGGAATAGCTGATAAAAAAGGCCAAAGAAACATTACATATGTTGAAAGCCCTGTGTTTTGAAAGGGACCATTCAAGAGCTGCTTTTGAAAAGAAATCGCCGGAATCACCAGAAATTTGTGTGGATGTGTCTGGTTCCCAGCTTGACCTACATAAATGATACACACAGAACTTCCTGAACCCACTCAAATTCTGTTTTCATCTGTGGCCAGCAAGAGGCTGCTGTGATTCCAGTTCACCTCTGAAAAAGAAAACTCCTTCCTGCGGTACCTCTTGGATCTCAGTCCTGACAAGAATAGCAGCGAACACCCTTTCTTCTCTTCTTGCAGACAGATTTGACAGTCTGGAGGGGAGGACAAAAAAATTCTCCCGTGACAGATTAACTCCTGAGTGGTGCAATTAAAAAGATTTATTAAGGTTTGATGGAGAAGGTGGCATTGGAGCTGAAGGAATGGCCTGGGTGTCACAGCTACCCTGACAGGAGGCATCAGCTCATCAGAGGAGTTTGACTTTGGATCAGTCATGCTGAGTAAGACACAAGGACTTTACGAACTTTTTTAATCACATTTTTTTATCCCATCCAGTCCAGCCCTCCCCTCTTATCACTAAACCTAGCCCACAGCTCCAGGCTTTTGCAGCAGCTTGGTTTTGTCATCCCCTCTGGCTTTGCCTGCCTTCCCACCCTGATTTTTCCTGGAGGGAAGCAGAGACCCGGGCTGTGGGATCAGGCAGGACCCAGTGCTGGCTGCTTGCTTTTCAAACACCGGTGTGTGCTGCGAGTGGTGCACTTTTATGGCACGTTTGTGTACAGCAACAAATGGCCTGGCTTTGTTAATCCTAATTACCCATCTGGTTATAGACAGGCTACTTATATTCACGGACATCATGCAGGAAGGTATGTGGTGCTCAGCCTCACCAGGAAACCACCGCTGCTGCATGATTTTATTTATATGGATTCAAAGCACAATATAAAAAGGTCTATATTCTTTCTTGGATCCATGTGATATTCAAACACGTGCACGTGGGGACACAGCCACACCTGATTACCTCACCAGGACTCAGCTACTGCAGGTGATGCTCTGTCGTGCTACGATCTGTCTCAGAGGGGTGATTGCATGTTGAAACATCCTTTCTCAATTTTTTCTCTGTTCCTTTCTTTCAATACCCGTCCTGCAGAAACACAGAGGTCTGAGGCTGAAAAAGTGAACAGTGGGAGCTGTTCCTTTAACCAGCTGACCACGCTCACCATTTCTCATGCAGGCCATAGGTGTCTGTGCTTTGGAAAATGTTGGTGAACCTCTCTGAACCTGCCTCTGACTCAGCCCTGGACTGGATTCTCAGCTCATTGTCCTCTTGTTTCCAGGGAGTCTTCACAGAGATTCCAACTCACTTCATGATTCATGTGTTTAAACCACAAACACCTTGGAGATAAGCTGTGGATATTTAAAAAAAGCCCTAAACAACCAAACACACCAAAAGCTTTAACCACCAGTTCCAACTGAATATATGAAAGTACAGAATTTAAACCTACATTTCAGTGACAGTCTTATGTGTAATTTCATCAGTAATGTCTCACAGAAAGGCCTTATAATATCTGCAGGTAATTTCTGTATGTAGACCAATGAGAGCTGCACTGCAGTAATTCAAATCAGAAAAAGCAGACATATGAGTGCAATATTATCCAAATATTAGTGCAACAGGTTCTTTGCTGTTGTGCCACAATCTGATGCTCTCGTAGCTTCAGGTCTGCGCTCATTTAACACAAGTACAAATTTGCTGCTTTTTGTGAAGGGTTTTCAGGAGAGGGAGGTCAGTCTGGGCTCCTGGCTGCTTAGGAGGTGGGATGGACAAGGAGCAAAACCTCGTGGGTTGGGTGTCTGGGTGTGATCCCTGTCATCCTGGTGAGCAGATGGCCCCGTGGATGGGCTGGAAGAACCAGCATCTCCTCTGGCAAGTGCTGTCAAAACTCTGAGCTTTAGAGAGTCTAATCCCCAGTGGATAACAAATCTTGAGCTGTTTTAGTAGATACCTGCTGATAATGAAGGAGTGATGCCTTAGGTTTTAACTTGTATATTTTTCAAATCCTGTACTGCCTAGTGTGTAACTCTGAAGTTTCTTGTAGCCTGCTTGCTGCTGTTCTCTCATGCCAGACAGACACAACAAAGCCTCTCCGAGCCTGCTCTCCAAGGACACCCAGACTGTCCTAGGCCCGAAAATGTGTAAACCAACATCTTTAGAACAGGGTGAGCTTCGGGAAATTACATCATTAGCCGAAGTTTTAATTGGATAATTAACCCTGACATGCAAATGAACCAAACTTATAAAAGTGTGAAGAACTAGTGACTCAGGATCCATCTTGGGACTCACCTTTGGCCTGCCCAGGGTGCACCTTTGAAGGCCCTGAAAATAAATCCCTGCCTTTATTCCCTTATTCCTGTCTAGTCTCTGGTTTTTAGGTGGCCACCTCAGGCATCAGGAGGATATGAAATATTTAGGTCCTGGCATGTGAAAACCATCACTGCTGATGGCAAAACTCCCATCACAGTTAATGAAGCGTTAAAAGCTCGTCACTCAGTGGGCTGCCAGTGCATGCAGGATGCTGAACCTGCTGTAGAATGACTGTAGCACACGGGGCTGCAGCCTTCCAGTATCCAAGCCACTTAAAGTATTAACCTGACTCTCTGTCAGTGCCTCTTTGTATTTCGTAACAAAAGGCTTTGCTCCCTCAATTATAAATGGTGAAACCATTGTGGGTTCAAAATGTAGTCGCAGTAAACACCTGGACTAAACGTGTGTTGAGGGAGATGCTGCCTCCTATAAATGCAAAGAGTGGCGAGTGGAGTCACAAGTAAATGCTTCAGTCCTTCTTCCTCTTTGTGATTCGAGTGACTAAAGCTCGACAGGTAATTTTGTATGATTTTTTTTTTACTTTCATTGCTTAAGACCAAAGACACAGATGCAAGTTGTAGCATGTTTGGAAGATGGAAACACTGCGGGCTGAGTCTTGCTTTGGACTGTACAATCCAGGAAAAAAAAAAAAAACGAAAAAAAGA
Source organism: Machaerirhynchus nigripectus (assembly GCA_013397975.1). NCBI lineage: Eukaryota > Metazoa > Chordata > Aves > Passeriformes > Dicruridae > Machaerirhynchus > Machaerirhynchus nigripectus. The sequence continues at coordinate 610,815 of VZRQ01007228.1, forward strand.
AAAGAAAAATGAAGAGAACCATTGAGAACCATTCCGATTTTTCCTCTCCTGGTTACCTGAAGATTCAGTTCAAGAAGGTAATCTGCAGGTGCTGCGTTGGTCACACAGATCAAAGAGCAGGAAGCACACACTGCTGTGTCTGGTGGAAATGGCCATGGACCAATTGCCTTGCCCTACAAGCAAGAAGTTCTTGGGATTAGGGAACACTTTTCTAGATGCATGGATAATTTTAAGCACAGCACCAGAATCCCACAAGAGCTGGAGATGGATGATGGCAATCTCACCAAAAGGAAACTCAGATGAGCAGTACTTTGGCTCCGGTTCAATCAGCTTTGGGATGGAGAGGGGGACTGGATCCAACAGCAGGGGATCTCTTTTTTTATAAAAAACTGGGAGTGGGCTCCGTTTCCCTCCCCGCCCCTCCGGCCGGTGCAGCTGTGCCACGGCTGTCAAACTTTCCTTGCATCAGCAGCGCGGGGAGAAGCGGGGACCGGCTGTGACTCACACGGCCCGAGGCAAACCTTCTCCCCGCCGCGCCCGCGGGCGCAGCTCGCAGCAGCTCCCAGATCCATCCCAAAGGCCTGGCGGGGCTCTTGGGCGCTGTTCCTTTCAGCTGCAAACGGCACCGGGGAGAAGTGGGAGGTGCCTCCAGCTCCTGTAAAACGACACTCGGAAACCTCGGCAGCACCGATGGGAAAAGCCGGGGTGTTCCCCTGATTCGTGGCTGACAGCAGCTGCTGGAAGTATCTCGCAGGGACCTGAGAAAGGGAATAGTCCTGCTCCTCCTGGGCATCACAATTTACAAGCAGTAACATTTTTATCACTGAGCTTTGCAAAATGTTAAATGACCAAAAAATTTTTTAAAAAAAATTTTTAAAAAAAGAAGCAGAGACTGCTCACTGGAGTAATATTTAACAAAAGCATACACAGAAGTGACTATGCTCGACCTAAATGAGTTCAAACCAAATAAAATTGTCTGTGCTTTCGGTGCGTGAGCTCTGCCTAAATGCAAAGTGCTACAGAGCCAAAAGAACTTGCCATACTCTGAGGTCCACCTCGCCCAGGACCCACTGTCTGTCAGAGGTAAGCAGCAAGGAAAGGGGATTAGAAACACAACATCCTTCCCCACAAATGCCTCGCCAACCACCAGAGCTTTGAGAGCCTTCTAAGCTGAAAATTACAACAGACTGCTTTGCACAGTAGATACCATTGCAGCTGTTTTTCATAAATATTTCTCACCCCTTTTCAAAAAAATACAAATCTTCTGGCTTGACTTGTATCTCCTGACAATGTAACAACGTACTGTATTCTGTATATAGTTTTGTTCTATTTACTACTGTGTAGCAATTTACTTAATAATCTTATGGTTTCAGTGCACTGCATGGTAAAAACACTCACCCTGTTTATTTAATCTTGCCACCTGCTAATTCCTCTGGGCATGCCTTCGTTTTTATACTGTGACTTATCACTCCCTGTTTATCTTTCCCACATTGCCCGTGGTTTTAGGGCTCTCTGGAACCTGATTCTATACAATATATCCATTTTTTTTTTGCCTGTGAGTCCATGACAGGCAGGGAGCGTGCTGTGCGTGGCGGTGAAGGTGAGGAGCAGGGGCTGTGCTGCTGTCACAGCCAGGGCCAGGGCTTGTTTCACCATCATGTGATTGTGTTCACGCTGTTCCGGGTGCCTGCCAGGGATATGGACTCTTATCTCTGGGTGCCCCAGCTGAGAGCAGAGCTGCAGTGGATCCCTGCCTTCACTGAGTGCCCCTCAAAAGTGTGAAAGACTTCAGAAAAACAGTCCAGAGGCAGCTCCAAGGCGGAGGGGTGGGTGGTTGGTTTGCCATTTGGGGTGGTGGGGCTGGTGCCGCACACAGGCACCTCCTCAGAGCACCAGCACCCTGAGCACACAGAGCCCGCACTCAGCTCGGAAGCACAGGAGCCCAGAGCTGCGTTATTGTTGTCAGAAAGGCACACAACTCATTTCACAGACTGTAAATATTTCCAGCAAGAGCACTCACCGTAGGTGTGGACGCCAAGCCCTGCCGTCGCCTTCCTAACTGCTGGGAGAGCGTTTTTGTTTTATTGCCCAGACAGAGGCTGCTCCATCCCCTCGCCATTCTTCTCACAAGTATGTGTTGAGATGGCACGCTGGGTTTATCACAGGCTGAGGAAGAAAACTGGAGCTGGAGTCTCTGCTTCCTGTCATCCCAGCAGCCTATTTTAGCTCGCGGGGCTCTTGAAAAGACAAATCGCGCTTCCTCTGCGCCTGTTGGAGCCTGAGCAGTCCCACAGCGCAGCTCTGTCACCTCAGGTGAGTGGTCCAGCCCTTGTTAGCCTAATTACCAAGTCCATATGCCCTCGCAGAGGAGGGAATATTGGCAGGTGAGAGGAACAGCGTGGGGAAGCAGCGCAGGGGGATGGAGGCAGGCTCTGCCCAGACTCACGGTTTCCTTTGTTATCTTTACATCATTTTCCAACAATGGGCTTCTCCAAAGAAGCTAAAGGGTCTTCCAGAGCTCATCGAGGGGCGTGGGATGGGAATTTGCTGTCCTGCCTCTCAGTACTACCGGGTGAAGCACAGGTTCCACAGCGCACCGAGGCTTTTCCATCTCCACTCAAATCTGGGCCATGTCAGCCCAGGACCTTCTAAAATAAATACCAGGCAGTGAATGTATTTTAATTTTCAGGACACTGAGATAAATTATTGCTCGTTAAGACTTAAACACCTGGAAAGAAGGAGTAATGTCAGCTTGGTTTTTAGTTGTTTTGTTGGGTTTCTTTCAGGTGTGAAGCTGGAATACAAGCCTAATTCTCAAAATCCGGCTTGTCAGATTAAAACTTCCTAAAACCGGCTACAAAATGTCATCAATCAGCTGATCTACCTCTGGCTGGGCTTTCAGCAGGGAGTTACCCCCCGGAAAGGTGGCACTTCAATGATGAAGGCCCTGTGCATACATCCAGGCTGAATTCCCACCCCAGCTCTACCCAGCAGATGCTCACGGAGCTTGTGGTCATGATGAGATGGGATACTGGAATCCAGCACTATTTCCAGATCTCTCTTTGTGTCTCACATTTGTAAAACAAATATATATGTTGGTCCCGTGCCCACATTTGGGTCCGTCGCAGATCTCAGTCCAAAATAAATTAATTACAGGCAGAGGGAAAAGAGCACGTTCCCAAGTGCCTTTGATCTGGGGGTTAAGGGAGCTGGCGAGCGAGGCTTCGGTGCAACACAATCCACTCGCCCCTTCCCCTGCTAATAATAACCCCACTGATGTGCACTTTAAAAATAGTCCCATCCATACTGTCCCAAAAACAGCCCAAAAGCTAAAATGGAGCAAACAGGATAGGAAATGTAGCCCGGAACCATCGTGGCTCAGGGCCTCTGGGGGTTATATTTCGTGAAGGAGAAGCGTGTATGCACAAATTCCCTTGTTTCTGTACTCACCCCACCGTGTCTTCTGCCTCTCCTGTCGAACCCCCAACCAACCCAGGAAAGATGCTTTCACAATTTGCCAAAAAACAGCCCCACAGAGATACCTAAGCCATTACCCGCCGCATTTGCAGTAGCAACGGGGAATTCAGAGTGGAGTTAGGACCATGATCTGTAGCCTGCGGGTGAGTGCCACCAGCAAGATGCCACTCAGCAACATCCCTGCAGTTTCCCTGGATGCAAGGGGACCAGGAAGGGCCTGGCTACAGCAGGAGCACGGCAGTGAGAGCAGCTTGAAAGTGTGGGACACCTGGGGGCTGCCGGCAGGAACCTGGGAAGCCTGCTGAGCCTCTTTCCTTCTGGCAGACCCCTTGCACTCCCCTGGCTTTGCATTTTTGAGGTTCAAGTGCCCGTCTGAGATTGCAATTAAAAAAAAAAGAAAACAGAGAATGGTGCAGATAAATCTGTGTCAGGTTTGCCTGAGTGGGTTTCTGCAGCACAGCACGGGCCCACGCTGTAACTTCGGAGAAGACCAGGGAATCCCTGTGGGGCACTGAAAGGGGGAATAGCCTGAAATCCTATTCAAACCCTGCACAAATACTGTAGCCACACAGTGGGAGGTGTAAAAAGCGAGTGCCAGCTATTTTACACCTCATATTTCGAAAAAAAATTTAAAAATTTATTTTTGAGGGCCCAAGTTGGTTGGTGTCTATGGTGACATTCGGAGCATCCTTCCTGGACCAGACCTGGGAGAAGAAGCTTCCCTGGGAGACGGGCTGCCCTGGCTGCCCCTGTGCCAGCGGGGTGGAAGAGAACCTTGTCCCTGCTTTACCAGCTGGGAATCCCGTCACCTTTCCCACCGGGGCTGTGAGAAACGCAGGGGAGTGGCCAGCCTACACTTTGGGCGAGGGGGACCGATCCCGGGGCTTCAACAGCAAACCCAGACTCGCTTTTCCTTTTCACCTCGGGGAAAACGGGAAGGTGCGGG
>VZRQ01007228.1:615994-693113 GCA_013397975.1 Machaerirhynchus nigripectus
GCTCGTCTAACCGCGGGAAGCCAATCTAATTATGAAAAATTGCCGGAGTGCGAAGTATATGTGACAAATCCTTGAGCTGATGATTGCTGTTAATTCACACTGTGCTGCGGAAGATGAGCTAAAAAAAAAAACAAAAACCACCAACTTACTAAATGAAATGGATCTGTCTGAGACTGTCAGTAATGTTTTTACAGAACTGACTAAATCATGTATCTCAGTATCATTAACTAATGTGTGCAGCAAAATAAATTATATATGTTGGAAGGGGACAATACATTCCTTGGCTGAGAAGTTGCAGAATGTTTGGAGCCAAAGAGCAGATCGTTTAAATGGTAGGGGGTGGGAATTTCCTTGGCTTCCCTCTGGAAATAAATCACGGCTCGGCGTCTGTGTGCATGCATGTGCACCCACATGTGCGTTTATATAAAATCTGTGCATAGAAAACCTTCCTGCGCATGCATTGGGGCACAAATTTTGCAAGTACTATTTACTGAACGCATTTTTCCTACCCGTTTGGAGACAATAAAACCAGAACCGAGATGCTAACCAGGAACATACTGGAACACTTCTGATTATCCGGCTGAATTGTATACAAATGAAGTAAATTTAGCATGGCACCATTTATAAATTCCATGCTTTACAATCAAAATTCCAAATCTAGCTGTTTGCAGCTAAGAATAGCGCGGGGAGCCCTTTTCTTTACTCCCTCTTTTTGGATTCCCACGAAAACCGTTATCCTAGAGCCTGCTCATTAAATGGTCAAGTATTTCACTGGAGTTCAGCCCATTTCTAGAAGAAATGCTGTTTACTCATCGAACCTTGGCTGGTCAGAGCGCTCAGGATTTGAATTTTTCTTTAATGTCTGACACGAAACAGGTGGGCTTTGTATCTAAGGAGCAGGGCACAGGGTTTCTGCATGACACTGGTTGTCCCACCTCTACTTCTTTCTGGCAATAAGGAGCTCAAACTTTGCACAACTGCAGTGGAAGGCAAGTAGAGAGAGCATGGGAAGCTGAAGTGTTGTGGCAGTACATTAACAGCGATATCAGTAAGAGGACTAAATGATAAAATGGCACTGGGAACGACCATTACTCATGGGGCAGGTGGCAATTTATCACGAGGTAATCACAGAGATAGGGTGGTGAGAGTCCTGAGAAATCGTTTGAGTGGCTTTTTATCTTCGAGAAGCACAGTCTTTTACAGTGACATTATTTAATTTACTGAATCACCTCTTAGCAGCATGAACAGCTTCATTGATGAGTTCAAGGAGCAGTTTTGTTCTCGGCAGCATGTGTTTGTACTTCTGTTGATAACCTGCCCAAAAGAGCTTTGTTTGTAAAAGCTGTTTGTAAGACAAAACTCCCGTCTAATGACACAGCAGCATTTGTGGTACAAATTGCTGGAGAGGCACGTGGAGGGAGACCCATCCTTGACGATTTTACACTCGAAAAAGTCCTCCTGCAGACAGCAAAGGAAAACCTGCTCGTTACAAGGAGTTAGGAAAAAGTTGGGGGTAGTGAGAGGATGATGGAAGACAGGGAAGCAAAAGGGAAACTGCTCCCCTAAGCTCTGGGTAAATACTATCTGTTGCCTACATCCAAAGTACTGTTTCACTTATCGCCACCAAGTAAAAGAGTGACCTCAGCACATTATTTTTGGCCCTGTCGGTGGCATGAAAGGACAGGTGTCCTGAGCTACATCTGTGCCCCGAGGAGCCAGGCACCACAGCTGATGCCTGCCAGCTTATTATGTGCCCACTCCTTCCCTGTGCCCTGGGGTAACGAGTTTGTCTGGTGAGGATGGGGTGAGGGTGAGAACCCTGTGGGTGAGCCCTGGGGCAAGGGAGGGGCACGTTGGCATCTGAAAGGACCGTGGTGATATCCTGTCACTGCAGAGAAAAGCTTGGAAGCACTGGGACAACTGCCCAGGACTAAGCCCAGCTTTAGGGGTCAAGTCTTTACCCCTTAACTTTTCAGCAGTCACAAATCCCCTGAGCGAGCATCTGCCCGCTTTGAAAACAGACGTCAATGCCGTCAGACCAGCGCCCCCCAAAAATGAGATGTTCCTTCCCCTCTTCTCCGGAAGACCTTGTTCCATCCAGAGCTGGGAGTTCCAGCACGTCTCCACGGGTTTCTGGTGCGTACTGCCCAGCTTCCCCTGGTAGCACTGCAGCTCTTTCCATTAGCAGTGAAAATGATGGAGCATATTAAGCTAATAATTAATCAGAGCTGACAAGGGACTAATAACTGTATTGATTTAATTAGGACCTCTTTTTCCAGCTCTGTAACTTGCAGCCATGCACATCATTGACTTAATATTTTAATTTGTCGTAATAACTTATTAATTCCTGGGGGGCGAGCGTGCGCGCAGCCGGGGCAGCGGCTCTGCCTTTGTGCCGGACTGCAGGCATGTGCCACGGGAAGCACTGCTCGCCCTGCCCCCGGGCTGGCAGCAAGCAGGGCAGCTTGGCAGCCACCGGGAGCTCTCCTCGAGGAGGTGGGAAACGGGGCACTGTGGAGTCATGGTGTGGTGGATGTGGTGGGAAGACGGTGTGGGGCTCCGGGGCCACGTGCTGAGGTTGCGCGGGTGCGTGACATGAAATATGGGGGGGAAGCAACGTGCCAAAACAGGAGGCAGGCAGCAGAGCAGCCCTGGGAAGTAGCAGTGTTTGTTGGCATCAGGAAGGGAAAAATGTCCCTTTGGACTCGAATTGCACCCTTTGGGTTCTGGCAGTTTTGAGAAAAGGAAGTGCTTGGGGACGTGCTGTGGTCGGAAAATAAGGCTCACTTTTAATTAGGATCACTTTGGGGAGAGGAAGAAAGGAAGGGGCTGTGACAGGCATGAAAAGCTTGAGGACTTAACTGTGTGAAAGGCTGATGAATGCCAAGTTTGGCCCCGCCTCCTGTTTTATTGGGGATGCTTGGCACTAACTGGGGCACGTTTGGCATCTTACACAGCTGGGTCCTGAGTGAGATCCCCTGGGAGGATCCTGACCAGAAGCCTCTCCAGCAGGAAGGAGCTGTTCCCACTGAGGTCATAGTGCTAAAGAGGTGCTTGTATCACACTGTGCAGCAAGGTCTGTGGCTCCTGGGGAAAGAGATCCCATCAGCCTCCACACAGAGCTCAGCATCCTGCTCCCCGTTGTCCAGGTACTCACAAATCTTTACCCTGTGCCCTCGGAAGGCTGATCCCTCTGCTGGATCCTCACTTGCCACAGGGAGCAGTCAGTGCAGGGATGAGATCTGGGAAAACCAAAGGCACCGAGCAGGCTCCTGAGGAAAGCCTGTCCCAAGTCCTTGGCAGTGTCCTCTGGCAAGATGATGGGGAATTTGAGGTATCTGCACTATCAAAACATGCATTTCCTATGGAATTGCTGGGTCACTGTGTAGGCGCGCCACTGGTCCGGTGAGCTTCGGGAACGGAAGTCACCGCTCTCCTTATTTCTTGTGAGTGTTTTCAGGGATTCTGAGAAAGCCCTTCTGCTCACAGCCTCCTGTGTTGTTACACAAGCCAAGTTAGCAGCAGGGGGATGAAAGAGCTCTGCGTGATTTCAGAGACTGCAGAAGGTGTTCAGCTGGCGTGCGGTCATTCACCTTTCCCACCTCACCCATGTTTGCAGCCAAACTGGAGATTAGGCCAAGGCTTGCAGTTCTGTCATAGGTACAAACCCCAAGGGGAGGGGGTTTTACAAATGACAGATTTTCAGGGGTTGGCAGCTTTGCTGGGGCCCTGTCATGGGGTTATTTTCAGTGGTGCTAAGTCATCTTGTGCCAGCTGTTAGATCTGAGCAATGCCACTGACACTGCGCGACTTTGTTCTGGGGCTTTGAAGAGCACAGAGATAGCGGTGTCTCCGTTGCTCCTGAGAGGTAATTTATGGTAAATGTGGGCCTTTTAGCAACAACCACAATGTCTGCCTGGCTCGGGAGGCTTGGAATGCACAGGAAGCAGAGCTCCTCGTGCTGGCCTGCATTAGTCACCACGGCTGCTGCTTAGTCCTAGGCGAGCCCACATGCCCTCCAGGGAAATAGACTCTTATTTATTTGGTTTAGCCTTTGATTTGTACCCCTCATCCCTCTGTTTCTGAAAGTAGTACTACATCCTGGTGGGAGGGCCAGCCCTTCTCCCTGCCCCCTAACCTCCCTGCATCCTTCAGCCTTTCTCTGCAGCAGCTGACCCGCGTCCTCGCTCCGTCCTCGCCTCGCCTTTGTTCCGCGCCTTTGTGCTGCTCCGTGTGTTCCGTGTTCCAGCCTCTTTTGCTCTTTCCAGTGGCTTGTCCCTGCCTCTGCTCTGTGGCTGGCCCACATGCCAGTGCTTGCTGTCTCCTTCAGACTCCCACAGTTCACATTTTTTGAACCTTCTGCTGGCAGTCTGTCCTTCCAGCCATTACGGAAACTATTTCCAGATTTGAACTGATGGAAAGATAGCGGTAGCACCAGACCCAGTGCCATTCCTCTTTAATATCTCTGCCTGCTTACCTTATCTACATATCTGATTTATTCTTGGCAGCCCTCTATCTGTGCAAGGACCTGGATGTACATTCTTATTCCTATCAGTGGTATATTAATAATGTATACAATTACTGAGATGGCCTTTCAGACTGCAGCTCTGAAAGGCTGAACCGTTTCTTCTTTTTGAACTGACACAAACACCTATGACTTTTTCCACACAACTCTAAGTGCTCCGAGGGAGTTTTAAAACCTGAAATCTGTTACGAAAAAGCCTAAGTGGTTTGCAGGCATTAACTGCTCTTTTCATATCCTATAAATTATTGGACTTCTGTCATGACATCAGTGGTACATAACAATCCGAGCTGTGTATTCCTGGCTCCCAGTCCTGCTGGTTTACCTCTCCCTCTGTTTGAATCCCGGTGAGTACGTAGTAAAACGAGAAAAACCTCTGTTTTCTAAACACATTGCAAAATGTTTGGTGCCCCTTGTACATCTTCATTGACGTCAGCTGATACCCTGCTTGCAGAACAAGCTTGCAACGTGCAGTAGGGATCCATGTGTTGGTAAGTAAGGTCTACTAAGAGAAAATGTGTCCAGGGAGAGAGAAATACATTTCACAGCATTCAATTAGCAAAAAAAGGGAAAAGTCTAGCAACTAAATTACATTTTCAGAGCAGATTCAGGACACATTGTTAAAAATTGAATAGGAGAAGTGAGCAGATAGTGATTCAAGTGACATCATGGAGGTGAAAGTAATGAACTCTGAATGCATTTTAAAACTCTGATTTTCAACATGATACTGTGAGAGTTTTATAATTTTCCTTAAGAATTGGAACAAGAGCCAAGGTGGAAGTTTCAGGGTTAAGCATCATTCAAAGTTTTAGGGTTTTTACTACTTTGAGGTGAGGATGGTGACAGACACTTGTCCAGAGCAGCATTGAGAGTCAGAGAAAAACCTCTTGTGTATTTATGTCTGACCATTTGCACTATGGCATCTTGGCTGCCCACGCACCACAAGACATGTCAATGAGTGTGCCTTGAGATTCTTCCCGGACTTTGGAAGGCAAAGATTCAAAGCGTGGCGTGACTTTATGCTTGTGGTATGACTTCCCAGAAAAAAACCCCAATTTCTGGGGGCTGCAAGAGATGGAAGCTTTTATGCAAATCCCGTTCGGTGCATCGCCAGTGTGGCGCAGCACTGTCGGCCCGGAAGGGTTTTCCACTGTTGGATTGGTGCTGTTCTGGCAAACCAGCAAGAGGAGGGGGAGCAAGGGGTGTGTGTGGGTGTACTGAGTTCACTGCTGCGTGTCTGGGGGTTGAGCATCCAGCTCCAGATTTAATCACCTCTTTGGTTTTGATTAGCATTGGCACGGTCACAGAATCCCAGGGTGGAAAGGGCCTTAAAGATCATCTTGTTCCCCCCCCTGCCGTGGGCAGGGGCACCTTCCACTACCCCAGGTTGCTCCAAGCCCTGTCCAGCCTGGCCTTGGACACTCCCAGGGATGGGGCATCCACAGCTTCTCTGGCACCCTGTGCCAGGCCCTCACCACCTTAACAGGGAAGAATTCCTTCCCAATATCCCATCTGAACCTGCCCTCCCTGTTTGAGGCCATTCCCCCTCGTCCTGCCTCTCCAGCTCTCCTGAAGCCCCTTTAGGCAGTGGAAGGGGCTCTGAGGTCTCCCCAAAACCTTCTCTTCTCCAGGGTGAACACCCCCAGCTCTCCCAGCCTGGCTCCATAGATGGCTCCACTCCTTGGAGCATCTCCATGGCCTCCTCTGGATCTCTCCAGCACGTCCACGTCCTTTCCATGTTGGGGCCCCAGAGCTGGACGCAGTGCTCCAGAGTAGAGGGGCAGAATCCCCTCCTTCACCCTGCTGGCCACGCTGTTTCCGTGGCACCCCAGGACACGTTTGGCTTTTTGGGCTGCCAGCACACCTTGACAGCTCATGTTGAGCTTCTCATCAGCCAGCAAGCCCGAGTCCTCCTCCTCAGGGCTGCTCTCAACCCATTCTCTGCCCAGCCTGTACCTTGGGATTGCCCCAGCTGAGGTGCAGGACCTCGGTCTGTCCGTCTGGAGGAGGCAATCCAGACCTTGGGACACTTTCCCCTGTGTTTAACCTGGTGTGCCACTGCTGGAAGGTGAGCACACTGGAAGGTGTGTGGACAGCAGTTTGGGATGTGCCAGCTGGTGCCACGGGGCATCTGTAGGACCACTGGAAGGGTGAGACCAAGCAGCTGTAGGCCGTGTGGGGAAAGCAGCCTCTCCCGCTAGTGGAAACTGCTCCACTGCTGGCTGTGTCCTGTGCTCCTGGCACGGAGTCTGGGACTGGTCTAAAGAAGGCAAACGCTGCTCTGTGTGTAGTCTGAGTGTTGGTATGTGGTCAGCAAACCCCATCCAGATGCTCGTATCTCGCTGCAAACTTTTGAATGTTCTTCTCCTGATGAATGGCAAGAACAGGTTTCTAAAAATAAATTAATGGTTTTCCCTTTTTACTTCCTGTGACTTAATATACTTTATTTATCTATATAGCTACTAGTCATCATCATTCCTCAGCTCACAAGAGTATAAACAGAAATGAGCCTGAGTCACAAAGTAAAGGATGTGGAGCCAGGCTTTTTCCAGGATTTTCGCCAGGTGTAGGAGTTGCAGCTCCGGGGTCAGTGAGGGAAAGGGCTGGCTTTGGGGTTGTGCTGCAGGGGTCTCACACGTGACACAGGCAGCACGGAGGGGAAAGCTGCTTGCTGCGTCTGCCCCCAACGTGGTCAGGCCTTGCAGCTCCGTGCAAAGAGTTAAAAAATATATCTTTAGAAGTGGAATTCTCGAGGTTAGTTTATCACTAAAGTAACGAAAGTGAGATTCCAGCTAATTATTCCTCTCTCACTGTCCCTGAGGTTCATCAGACCAACATCCAAAGCAACACTTTCTTTTGATCAGCTCAAGGAAAAACGTATGTTCACAAATTTAGTCTCCTAGGGCATACAGTCAGTTCATCATGCTACTGCCCCAAACCAACCATCAATTTGAATCAAACAGATCTGAAAATCAATAACTGTTACCAGGAGTTTTAGGCAGAGGTCTCCTTGGGGTGATTCCCTACTGAACTTTAGGTCTGCCTCTGTACAACGGTAGCAGAAGATGTTGTAATTCTGCTCACTCCTTAAAAAATGGCAAGTAATCTAAGCTAAAACATGCTGAGCACCGTTTTCTTTGCCAGGATGTATCTTGGGAGTACCTCTCTTAGTGGCAAAGAGAATAATGAAGAGCCAGTGTCCACATGCTCCGTTTGTTTTTTTTCCCCAGCATGACTGATTGTACAGAGGGTGTGAATTGAGCAATCCTTAGCTTTGGTTTCAAGGTTTCAGGGGATGTGGGTGTTAGCACTGAACTGGTAGGGTTGTGTTTGCAGGCTCCCTCCATTTGTCTGTGAGGGTATAGCATTGAGATCGACAGGGACAGCGATTCGAAATGTAATTTCATCTTTAGACCTTCATTGCTGTCAATAATCCATTTGCCAGAAAGCTGAGGCCAGCTAAAGGCATGGGAGAGCAGCCTGAGGTACGCTTCCAGGACACACTTGAGCTAACAGAGACAGCCCTTCCTGTGCCACGGATTTCAAATTCAGTCATTTTGGAGAAATATTTCACCTCCTGCGCCCTGGGGTGTTAGATGATGTTTGGGCTCTTGGAATAGGAACAGATCCTGTCTCTGAACGGTTGTACTCAAGGATATGCAGGAGATCCTCCTTTAACTCCCAGGCTGAGAGGCAAAGGCTGAACACCAAAATCATGTCCCAGCCCTTTTGTACCTGCTTTAGAAGGTACTTCTGTATCCACAGATCTTAGAGGACTTCACAGATTTTAGGGAGACGTCGTGAGAGCCCATCACTCCATTTGCACTGCATTCAAGCTGCAGAACTTCTGGCATATGACAAGAATAAGTAAGTTGAGTTTACTGGTTTGGCAGGCAACAGAAAACAAGAACTGCCATTTTAGTTCACTTGCTATGGATTCAGCTGAGAGGAGAGAACACTTGTCCAGGGTAAGACCCTGTGCAGTGTAGGTGAGGGTGGAAGAAGCAGAGTGCTCTGTGCCTGCCCCAGGGTAAAATTGTTGTAGGTGCTCCTTAGTTCAGAACTGGAAGTTGGAACTATCGGGCCGTGCTTATTTACTCTGCTGCTTACTTTGTAGGGGACTGATGAGTGCCATCACACCGTAAAAATCAAATAACTTGTTTCTCAAATTTGCAGCTGATCATTTTCATTTGAGAACGAAGCTTCTCTCTCAAACACACTGACAATAACAACAAGTCATGGGCTGCAAGAGAAATTTTGCTCACCGGTACCGTTCTTACAGTGCCATAATGACTTGTCTCCTGTGTGTTGTGATAAAGGATTTTTGATTAATCTTAGCCATTTAAGCCCATCTAACAATATAAATGAGTAGATGGATAATGAAAACCAGAGACCATCTACTAATTATCAGAGGAACAGCAGAAACAGGTTTTGTTTAAGATTTTAAACAGCGTTACATACCAGAGGCATAGAAATCAAATCTAAGCCTTTTAAAGCTAATAGTTTCTAAATGGCGGATTAATTAATTTGATTTTTAAAGCTTCTCTTTGCAGCATCTTGCTAAGAAGCTCTCAGTCAAAAGAACCAGATTATTGTTTCCAAAACAAGATCTTCGTTGCCTTGATAATTTAAATTAATGAAAGCTTTCCTTTTTCCTCTCTCCTCAGTACATTTTCTCAGAATAGCTCCTGGGGGCTGTGTCCTGCAATTCCCTGTGCCCTCTGGCCCTCATCCAGAGAAGCACTTAAGTGTACAAGTAGCCCTGGGTTTGGTGGCAAGCGGGCAGCCGAGCAGGAGACCCTCCCGTGTGTCCCGACAGCTTCCATGCCTCTGTGCCCAAGGGAAACCTGCAGCAGCTTCCCACCCTCCCCAGCGTTTTCTCCACCTGACACGAGCAGCACCTCACAGCACAGCCCTGCCCCTTCATTCACCCATCCCTGTAAGGGGTTTTTAAGGGTTATTTAATTGAAGTGGGAGGTCTCTGCCTTTCGGGGAGCTTCTCGTGAGCTCTGCTCCACTGGAGGCTTTGCCATCCAGTTTGGAAGCGATGTCTAATGGTAGCTGGGGATTTCGGTGCCTCACCAGTCACAGCACTAAATCTTTCAAGCAAAACCCAGTTGAAGCAGTTCCTGGGAGCTCGTGATTGATTTCAGTCCAGCAATTACTCAGTATTGACTGACTTGAGCGTGTTTTCCGTCAGGAGCGGAGTTGTTTGCGGGAAGTTTCGTGTCTTTCCCGTGGCAAATAAACTCGGGGACCCTACAGACATATTTCAACCTCAGTGTGATCAACTTCATGTTAAAAATGAAAGAGAGAGCTTTTAAATCCCATGTGTTGTGTGTGTGTAGTCATTTAATAATGTAAGTAGGAAAATAAATATTTTTCATGACCAGATTATTGCAGGGGAGTGTCTTTCTTCTGGAGTATTGCTGTCAGACCAAAACAGGGAGCTAATTCCAGCTTTCACCCTTTTCTGAGCTTTCACCCTTTTTTTCCTGTTTCTTTGCACCACATTTTTTCTTGCCTCTGCTTTCTTTGTTACTTATTTTTTTATTTCAAATTCACTTTTAAGATTCAAAAGAAGGAGAAAAGAGGATATTACAGAAACAAAGGCCGAACTGGGTAGACAAAATGTGTCAGCTATCCACAGAAAATCTGAGCTCTTCTGGAACCTGAATGAGTCCTGGAGAAGCCCCATTATTTTTATATATTTATTTCCCTGTTTGACTGTTCTGCCTGCTTTTCCCACGTTATCATCAAAGTGGCCCCAGAAGGGACAGTTGTGAAACAGAAACTATCTGTGAGCAGAGGAACAAAAACAGAGCTTTTGTTAAGCTTGGTTTTAGCAAAAACAAACAGCTTTAATTGCCACAAGCATTTGCAAAAGTTGCTCTTCCTCTTCTAAATGTGTTTTAATATGGGAGAGAAAATGGGGAAAGAGATATTGGTGGCTGCTCCATCTCGTTGAAACTTGGACTGAGCCAGTGATGGTGGTTTCTCCCTCTTCCTACTCTGTGCCCTGGCCAGACTGCAGATAGGTTTGCAGCACTGAAGGAATAAATAGTCCCTTCCCCTGGTTCACATGAACTGCTTTGAACTGGAACAGATGTGGATGTACAGAACTGTCTGCTCACAGCGACTGTTCCATTTATAACCACAGGATTTCTATTCAGGTCTCTTTATCATTTCAACTTATTTTCTGTTTCCACGTCCTTTTCCACAATAAAATATTCTTAACTAAATGGGTTTTCAGCTCACATCCAAAGCCTTTGCCAGTACTATTCCTTGCATGAACTTAGAGTGCCAGCATTATTGATCAGTGACTTTTTGCTGATAGTGGTGCCCAGTGGAGGCAAGGTTGGGTTTGGGTTTGTGGGATTTGTAAGATGGGGTTCAGAATATCAGTTTATTCCCAAATCAGGACAGAATCTGGAGTCTAATGGTGTTAAGATCTCCCAAGAGCTGTTCATAATATCCAACTTCCAAACGGCGTTTCTGTTGGTTTTCTGCTTTGTTGAACTGTGTTTGACTCTGGTGTACAGAATCAGTTTGTGTGCAGCCCAGACCAGAATGGTTCCAGGGAGTGCAGATAAGAGATTTGCACTCAACCACAAAAATGCGGTCGATGGTGTTGGGTTTGCTTTGTGTTTTCCACGAACTCGTACTTCGGAGTACATCCATTCATTGTTTGGTTTGATTAAGTGCTCAATAATTAATTCTGCCAATGCTCTGCCGAGCAAGAGGTGAGTCCTGCAGTTTCCACAGGGATGTGTCCTGGGATGAAGAAGAGATGAAGTGAGAGATGAAATCGGTAGCCGTGTTTGGGTGAAACCGATCAGTTTTGCCTCTCCAGTTCTGCGCTCGCTTGAGAGGACCATGCCAGAGGACCTTTATTGCAAAATCAGGAATTCATTTCTTTAGAGTTATTTCAGTTTGTTCTCTGATTTTTCTATGGAAACAGCCAGTTGTTTGTACACTGGAGACGTGTACATGTGTCGAGTTCTTTGTTTCAGTTCATTGCTTTCGGCTGACACGGAAAACAAGACTTTCATCAAAGTTGTGGAGGCAGATGGGATTTTAATCTAAACCATGTTAAAAGGCAAAACCCGCTGCAACCAGGGGTTTTCTCAGGGCTCAGCTTTGAACTGCCCCCTGCACTTCCTTTTGGGAAGGCCAGAAATTTCTCTTCATGTCTGAAGGCACTTTTCTTTCCTGCTTGGCTCAATACCACTGGGTAACAGAATCCCATGAAGCAACGCTGTGTTGGTGTGGGGATGCTCTGAGGAACAGTCCAGGAAGGCAGGGAATTCCGGCGCCCTGGGCTGTGGACTCCTCACAGCACTGGGAAAGAAGCATTGCTGTTGTTGGGCTACCTTCACATCACTCAGGCTGCACTGAGACAAATGGAAATAAAAGTAGGTAGAGTGTGGAAAAGAGAGTTTCAGTTGCTCCCTGACATGAGATAACGAGGAAACAAAATGAATTTTTGTGCTGAATCTGGTCTTAGCAGTGTTAACAGGTAAGATCTCTCTCTCCATCTGTCCAGCTGCTGAGGTGTAGACTGGTTTCTGACACACAGTTTGCTCTTGCTCAGACTCAGACTCTCCTGGGTACGCCTTCCAGCGTGAAGCGCTTCTCTTGCTCTTTTCTCCTTCCCGTGATCCATACACTTTATATTTCAACAGCTGTAGCTTGCTTTATTCGCTCAGTTTAATTTTCATTTCAAGTTTCTTCTCAGAAAAAAAGTACAGATATTCATCTGCAAACAGTTTTTAAATCTCTCTGAATGTTTTTGGTCACGCTGCAGAGGAAACCCTTTCCATGCTGCCCCCACGGCAGCACTTACCTCCTGAGCCCTCCTGGCGTCCTTGCTCCGCCCTCCCACAGCTTTAACAAGAATTAAAACTTCACGGGAACATACCCAGTGCACAACCACATCAAAGCTGCGGTCGGAGCCCGGCTTTCAAACGGAGCTGGCCAAGCCTGGTGCTGCAGCTCTGATGTGACATGTTCTGCAGAGGCCCTACGTGCAGCGTTCGGCGAAGGCCGGGCTCCAGACACCGAGTTCCCAAGAGCTAATTGCTGTCTGGGCTGAGGCACCAGCTCGTTTATCCATCCCTGTAACTTGTCCACATGAGTTGTTTCATCCCCTCGTTCACCGAAGCACCGCATCGTTTGTCTGGTTTTAATACTGACCAGTGGTAATTCCTCAGTGTGAGGAATGTGCACTGGAGGAAAATCTGTTTACAGTTCTTTGATAGATCAGTTCCAGTTTTGTTCACATTTGCTAGTTTTATTGACTTTATTTTTAAGGGAAAATAATTACATGGAGTCTGGTCTCAGTCGAGGACTTTTCTGGTTTATGTGAGGAACAGACAAAGACCTGTCACATCAGAAGGGTGAAATCAGGTGGGGGAAAGAAGTGTTCTTTCCCTGCAACAAATAAATCAAGAGCTTCCACCCTCCAAGAGTATACAGTAATGTAACACGTGTGGGCACTAAGGATAAGCAGACACATCAACAGAGGGAAGTCTTTGACAAGTTTTAGGTGTGTCACTTGGTCATGGGATGTATCTTAGTAGACAGTCTGTCACTTTTATTCCCTAATAACTTTTTGACAAGAGACAGATAATACCGCAGAGTTTATTTTAAGGTAGATTGTTTAATTTTGTGACTGTTCCCTGTTTTCCTTTTCTCTCTTTCTCTCTCTCTTTCTCTCTTTCTCTCTCTTTCTCTCTCTTTCTCTCTCTTTCTCTCTCTTTCTCTTTCTCTCTTTCTCTTTCTCTCTTTCTCTCTCTCTTTCTCTCTTCTCTCCTTCTTTCTCTTTCTTTCTCTCTTTCTCCCTCCCTTCCTTTCTTTCTCCCTCTCTTTCTTTCTCTCTCTTTCTCCCTCCCTTCCTTTCTTTCTCCCTTTCTCTCTTTCTTTCTCCCTTTTATCCCTTTCTTTCTCTCTCTCTCTTTGTTTTTTTTTTGATATTTCCCCTTTTTCATAAAAAACCCAATGCTGCCCCAGATATTTGTAAAGTTTGGGGCTATGGGGTAAGTAGCGGGTTCTATTTGGGAAGGAAGCAGTGGATGCAGAGAGCAGCTGGATGCTGTTGGAGCATCAGTTCCTTGGATGCAGGAGGTGTGCCCCCCTCTCCCATCCCTCTGCCACGTGCTGTGCCCAGGAACGTAGGAGTCCTCTTGGGACCCGTGTGGGAGCATCAGGGCAGTCCAGAGAGGCTGCACCTGGGGGGAGAAGGATCTTTTTTTAAAGCTGTTGAAAGAGGGTAAATCTGGGTGATCTCTCTTTTCCAGCTTCTCGCCTTAGACAGCCTGCTTTGTTTTATGTCTGTGGCACGATCGACAGATAATTTTTATTCTGGGGGTATTTACTCCCCCAGTTTGGAGGGCGCAGAAATTCTCTGTGGGAAGCTGGCGCATTCCTGCAGGCTGGATCTCCAGGCATGTCTGAGGAGGGGGCAAGGAGTCTGAGCCCAGCTGGGCACAGCGAGGATAACCTACCCCTGAAGAGTTTGCTTTCACATTCGTAACTTCTGCTTTCCAAGGTGTGGTTTGAGAGGCTGTTTTTGTAAAATGTGAGTCCAAGTCCGTTCTGAATCCAGCATGCTCTGCTCCAGTTGGTGTCTTGTGGTGAGGGTTTGCCAAAATTCGTGCCAACAAGGGTTTCACTTTGCATTTTCTGTGTTTTAGTGGTGGTGCACAGCAGTGTGAGCTAGGATCAAGGAACTGTCAAAAAAGGAGGAAAAGACCCATCTTGGCTCACTGAATTTATCCAGTAAAACGATGAACTTGGCCCGTGAAGGTCATACCTGCAGCATCTCTGAGCCCTTACATCAACACAGTGCTTTACTTTCCATTGTGTGTGGTTTTAGGAGCAGGGACCTTACAGCAATACCAGCTTTAGCTCGTTAGATCTTGCCCCATCCTCAGCATTCTCTTACTTAAACACTTGATCAATCACTTTTTGATTGAGCCTGCTATGTGCAGCCACCACCACTCCTTGGACTTGGCAGTGCTATTTCATTCCACCCTGATTTACTCTACAGTCTTAAAACTTGAATCCTGTCATTCCTTCCTCTACCCATGTAAAACTTTAAGCCATCAAAAAGTCCAGGTGAAAGTGAGCAGATGGGTGTGCACCTGGATGTCTAAAACCTTTCTGAGAGAAAATACCCTTTAAGTGCTTCATTCTTCATGAGGGAATAACTCGTAGCCCCACCAGGACAAAGAAACGCTACCATCAAGTGAAAATCAGCGTGGACGAAGTGAAACTGATAGCTCGCCAAAGCTGTGTGTTGTGGTTTGGAAATGCCTGTGAGAGGCCGTCACAGAGAACAGGCCAAAAATGGAACCTGGGAGAAAAATTAGAAAGGAGGCGGAATGTTATTAAAGCTATAATTGTAAACATAGGGGGCACTCTGATATTGTTTCTTGTCTTTAACATTTCCATGTGAACAGGGCTTGCTGCCTGGGAGTTTGCTGCATGGGCTC
This sequence comes from Machaerirhynchus nigripectus, assembly GCA_013397975.1. Taxonomy (NCBI): domain Eukaryota; kingdom Metazoa; phylum Chordata; class Aves; order Passeriformes; family Dicruridae; genus Machaerirhynchus; species Machaerirhynchus nigripectus. The sequence continues at coordinate 631,013 of VZRQ01007228.1, forward strand.
CAGGAGCCCTTTTTTAGGAAAGAGGAGAAGGTGCATGTTGTCTCAGCAGATTTGTGTGTTCAAATAATGAATTTGGACCTTAAGAGCTATGCACTGTAGGATTTCTAATATTTCTGTAACCAGTAGGCAGGTATTTGATTGAAAGAAATAGGGGATGGAAAATATTTGACTCCTGACTGCTGCAGAAATGTGAAATCCCTGAAATCTGCTCCCAGAATCACACAGTGTGTGGACACGATCCGTCATCCAGCATGCAGATGGCAAATGTTTTTAGAAAGGGCTCTAGAAAACTATTTTCCCCTCTATTTTCCTTGGTGCCAGCTGCTGTTGCACCCTGAAAATAAAATGAGAGCTGTTTCCTTTGCCTCTTAAGGAAAGAACACCAACGTTTGTGGTGGTGCACGTTCAGATTTCATGTGCTGCGTGTTTGTTTGGCTCCAGAAGCACTAAAACGTCCCCAAGGCCAGGGGGTGGATGGACTCCAGCAGGAAATAAGCAGTGTGGGCACCAGGAAGGAGCCGCCCTGCAGGTGACAGCCGCGCTCTGTGTCCTGTCACCTGGGGAGAGAGGTGCCCGGCGTGGTGGCCCTGCTGGTGGCCCAGCGCGGGAGCTGGAGCAGCACAGGGCTCCCAGTGCTTATTCCATGTAACTGAACACTCCGACAGCGCCAGTGGGCAGCAGCTGTTTTGAAAATAACATGATGGACATGTGTCAGGACATTCTGGTGGCAGCAAGCCCGTGCATGCTTGCAACTGAGAGCGTCTCCCCTTTGATGCCCCACTCCGTGCCCTCGGGTCAGATGTCCTTAAGGTTGGCCGGGTTAATTTGCTTAAATTTGAAAAGCTGCAGTTCTTGGAGCACAGGTGTAGCTCAGGGCATACGAGCATCCATGTCCAAGGGTGTTCCCACGTGCTGTGCTCGTCCCTGGAGCTGTCACACACTCTCTCCAGCAACATAATTAAAACCACTCAGGTGATGGGCGAGCCACAGGCTCTTTTCCATCCTCCAAAATGTTTAAATTTAATGGCCAACTTCATAAACAGTCGGATAGGTGCTGGCACGTCTTGTTCCTGAAGGGTAATCCTGGCAGCACGTGCTGTCTTGTAGTTTACAAAGAATGTTCTAAAAATCTATCATTTTGTTAATTTTTCTGTGGAGCTCGTGGGCCTGTTCCAGTTGTGCTCTCCATGCCCCCAGATGGGGCTCTCACAGAATTCTGAACTTAGGAACAGAGGAGATGTAAATAGGAAAACACTTTTTGTTCGTAATAGCCTTTCTGAATTTTCATGGTATTTTGAAGATTACCCTATGTTTTTTGATGCCCACTGGAAGTCACGCCGTGATACTGAGAAAATCTACTTTCCATGGCTTGGCTGCAGTGAGTGAAAATGCAGTGTATCACATGGACATTATTTCTTGTGTAAATGGAGGGATTGATGGTGCTGCTGGAATGGTTCTTTCCCTCCCTGTGGTGGCTTTGGTCTTCACATATTTCATTCGGCTGCAGTCTCAGAAAAACTTTAGCTGTCTTTTTAGTTGTGTCTCTAGCTGTCTTTTCAGTTCTTTGTTTTGTTTTGGGTGGCTTTCTGGTGAAGGGTGTTACAGGAAAATATTTTACTGCTAAACAGGGAGTTTAGAGAAGCTTGAAAGTCTCCAAATTTCTGTCCTTTGGCTTTGTGTTACTCCTCATCCTGTCACTGCTGGAACACTGATGCTTTTGGGAACACCTTTTCAGCTTGGTCCCACAGTTTAGTCAGTAATGAACCCGACCTGCCCATCATGAGAAATCTTCATTAGCAACAGCAGGACAAATGGCCTGCTGAAACATCCCCAGGTTTGTGTTCTCCTCCATCAGGACTGACACACTTTGCCCTTGGTGCTGTGCTTACTGGTGGGAGCAGGAGCTGGCAGTGTGATCTGGGCTGTGCCCGTGACTCAAATTGCACTGAGTCAACAGGCACCTCGGCCAGTCCAGGCTGCAAACCGAATTATCAGCAATGATTTCAGTAAAATTTGGCATTTGGGCGTAGCTTGTGTGAAGGAGAAGCAGTTTTAGAGCCTTTTCACCAGGGGAGACTTAACTGAAGAGCAGGGGGTTGGGGTTTTTTTAAAATTTTAATCCGTGTTTGTGTTCTGCTCCACCGTGTGTTTATTTTAAAATCTCCTTGTGCATCAACACGTTCTCAATCTGAAATGTAGATCTCAGACTGACATGTTTTAAATGTTTGAACGGCCTCCAGTTTTAAAGTACCACGGTTATCTAAGAAGTACATCAAAGTCTCCTTCAGTGTTCATTTCTCATTATTATCTGTTCTGGAGCACTGATTGTTTTTCGGTATAATTAGTGCAAGTTCTCCTTTTGATCTCCACATCAGATGTGCTCTTGTGTTTACAGAGAAGAATCTCCTCCAGTTTTACTCCTCCTAAGTTTTACTGCGCAAAAACCAAACTTTTGCCCTGATTCCACGATTTTAGGTATTGGATCTGTGTAGTATCAGGCCACTCAAAAGTACTGGCTTCCTTTCCTTTTCACGTCTGGTTTGTATTCCCATCAAATTCCTCCAGAAGAGCACCCAGATGGGTTAATGGCAGCTCTGTTCCTCCATGCCAGCTTTAGGCAGGACAGTTGATAACAGATCTGAAATAAAGCCTGCTGATGACAGATTGCCCCACCAAAAATTTCCTGAAACTTGAACCAGTGAGGCTGGTGCGCTCCCCCCTCAGCTTTTTGTGCCTGTGCCCGTGGAGGTTTGGATCTGGTACCAGCAGCCTTAAATCTTGCTTTGTTAAAGCAGACTTGTTGTTGCTTATCTTCCTGGAAAAGGATGTGCTCCCAGGACTGGCGATGAGAACCAGACAAGTGCAAGATCCTCCATCTGGGCAGGGATAATTAGCCAGTTAAATGGCAGCTCCTCAGAGAAGGGTCTAGGACTCATAAACTAAGCATAAATCCACAATATCTGTGTGCAGGGAACATGCAGTAACCCTGCTCTGGGCTGGAAAAGCCTGACCTGGAGTACTTCATCCTCTATCAAGCATCTTTTCACAAGTAGCACACAGCCTAAAGCAACAAAAATGAAAAGAAATCCAGGGAAATATGTGCTGGAAGAAAGGAGTGGAAGAGAGGATTTGGCCAGTGGGGTTTGGAAACTTCCCTTTGGGTTTCTGGGTAGAGCTGGTTTTTGTGGGGCAATATTTATCATCCTTTTCCTAGTGTGAGGTGCCTTATGTTGATGCTGAATTTTGTTTGTAACTCAGAGGGAAAAGCCCATCCTGAGAGGAGAGGAGAGGAGAGGGAGCAGTGGGAAACCCTCTGTGCACGCGTGGCCTCTGTGCCAGCTGCTCTCAGGAACTCCTGGGGTCACCATGTCCAAATCTTTGCTATTTCGGGCAACCACATCACAGAATCCCATTCATAAATTGCTCAAGTACCATTACAAAAATAGTTTTGTTTTACTTTATTTATATATTTATTTATTTAAAAAAAATTTTTTTGGGCCTCCATTGCCCTGGCATGAACCTCTGCTTTGGAGCCTCATCTCTAAATGACTGCCTTTGAGTGTTTTAAATGTTAATTAATCACTTGGGCACTTTATTTGTTCTTCAGTGCCCTTTGGCTTCTTGACCATCCAGTGTAGGATGGGGAAAGTGGGTAATGAGGGAGTAGATTTTTAGTTCATTTTGTTGTGTTCTGGAAAGACAAGCTCCTCCCTCCATCACTGCCACAACCCCCTCTGTCATTTTACGTCTGTTTAAATTTGAGTTCCTGTGTCTGACACAGAGGGTGATGAGCGCTGCAGGCAGTATCCCAGAGAAAAAGCTGCTGTTGCTTGTTCATCTTCCCTGGACATACCCTAAACCGTAATTTCCCTTTTTCTGAGCTGTGCCTCACAGAGGGACTGTTGTACTGACAAGGAAAGAAGGAATCCTGAGGCACAGGCAGAGCTGGCAGGTGACAGCTCTGGAGAAGCTCGGGAGCAGCCTGTGTTTGAGCAGAACATGTTACACCGTGCTGGGAGCTCTGACCGGCTCGTTCAGGACCTACAGTCAGGAGAAAGATATTTTTCTGGGTGTTCCTTGAAACGGAGGAGTCATGCTGTGTTTGGGCACAGGGTGGACAAGCAAGTGGGTGTGCAGTTTGACCGTCAGGTGTTGGCTTCCAACTGATCTGACACTGCTTTCTGCAGCTCTGCTCTGGGAGCTCCTCTGCTCCCAGTGCTGACACTGGAAGTTCTCAGCAGAAGGCGTCTCCCAAAACCGAGACGCTGGGACATGAGCAGAAACAGACTCGGGTTTGGCATCTGCAAACCAAGGAGAGGGCAGCACTGTCAGTAAATGGTGCAGCCAGTTATATCCTCACCCAAACCAGAAGAGCGTCCAGCCCGAGGGCAGAGTGGGCCCCGTGCCAGTGGCGGGGGTATTGATGTAATTCAGGAGCACAGGATCCTGGCATCCCAGCTGGAGCTGCCAGCCATTGCCCCACGAGGACTGTGACCCGTGGGGCAACGAGGCTTCACTCAGAAGGGCAGAGTTCTCACAGGTGGGAGATTTTATCCATCCAAGTGCATCAGTCTTCTGCAATTTGTAAATCCTCCAGCTGCGTGCTGTGCCCCAGTGCTGTTGGTGGATTAATGAAAGAGAAGTGGCTGTCTTCACCGAAAGATCCCTTTTTCCCCCTCTCTTTTTCCCCCACCCCCCAGGCCCAGCAGCAGCACAACCAGTGTCTTTAGTTGTGCTGCTGCAAAGTGTTTCCATATTTAAACAGGGCTCCAGATTGTTTATTGACGTGGGTAAGTGATACAGCATCCGAACCTCTGGGAATCGCACCATCAATTTCCCAAATAAATAGGCATAAAGGAGAGAAGCCAAACAGGATATAAGTGCTCAAAAGACTCACGATCAGCAAGAAGTGTCCCTTTCTGTCAGCCCAGCAAGTCCTTGTTTTACCATGCAAAGTAGCATTTCAGACACAGATTTTTTTCTGCAAATGGCTGATTTTTGCTGCCTGGCTTCTTAAATCTTGTTTAAAAGGTCGGAGGCTGAGTCCTTGCTAAGAAAGCCCGATGGCTGATTAGCAAGTGTAAAGATTTGCAGAGCAAGCACTTGATGCTTTCTAGCCCGGGGAGATCCCGATGGGCGCTGTGGGAATTGTTCCATGGGCTGGAGTAGGTGTGATGATGGGGTTTTTTCCCACTGGAACATCACGTTCAGGAGTGAAACCGTGGCTCTGTAGGTGTTTTCTCCTACACTGCGAGAAATGGCACTCCAAAAGGTTTGGGTGGAGTCAGGTCATACCTACATTTACACCTGCTCCGGTTTTCAGTACCACTGGAGCATCCAGCCTTTCTCAAAACACAGTTTTGTTTCAAACTGTTGATCTGAGTTACAAATACTTCCTGAAGGAATATAGTTAAAGGATGAGAGTTCTCAGGAAAGAAGGGTTAGTTTCACCCAAACACAAAGTGGTGTCAAAATCAGGTCAAGAAAACAAGCAGATACAGAAACATCACAAGTTGGCTCGGGGGGATGCCATGGTGAGGTGCCCACCCCTCTGTCCATCCTCACCCTCATGGAAAGGTGCCTTGATCCTGAATTGGGCTGGAATTCACACCGTCATCAGACGTTTTTTTGCCTCCTCTGCAACCTGTTCGAATATTTTAAATATCATCTGTCCCTCAAACACAAAAAATGCATTGTGCAATGTCATAATAAAAACCAGCAGCTGCTGCGGGCCCCAGGTATCCAAAAGGTTAATAAAGCAAGTGGCCCGAGGGTGTTGCTAACATCTCAGAATTGAAATCACTCAGAATTGCAACAGTTTTGCTTTTACTTAGCTAGTTGCCCTCTCTTCCTTAAAAATACCAATATTGACACCATTACTGCAGTCGGAGCTCTCCTTTCTCTGCATCAGCAATACCTTTATTGCAGGTTTAATAGCAACCACTTCGAGATAATTTCCAAAGAGCTTGAATATTAAAAAAATCCCCCCAAAATTAAAATTGTAGAAACTGTTCATGAGACTAGAAACCTAGCTGACAAAAATGTGTTTTGTAAACTGGTTTAACAATCCCACCAGCACAGAGTATGTGCTATTAAAAAGCAATCAAGTTTGCAAATAGCCATTTAAAATATGTATTTTGAAAAAGTTTATGGAATAACAGATATTGTCCTTTAGTGTATCCAAAAAAATTACTTTTCTAAACATTTTGGTAAAACAAGGGGCTTTTTTTTCAAGCAGAATATTGTTTTTCTAAGTGTTTCAGTGCTTGAAGATAAGCAATATATTAAAGTTTAATTCCATTTCATTCTATTGTTTAGGGGTTTTTAACACAGGATGGATAAACATTTACCAGATAAATGAACAGCACATTTTCCTTTTTCAAAAAAAAAGAGAAGACAGAAAGTGAAATATTACTCTGCTAACCAAAACAGAAAAATCCCACAATCAAAACTTCTCTTAGGCTTATAAACTTAATCACACTTTAGGGGAAAATAAATTCCTTTCCTAAATTCTAGGATGAAACCTTGACCCTGTATAAATAACAAGGTTACATCCTCAATGTCTTTCTCAGGAAATATGAAAACAAATAATGTTTTCTCTCTTTCTCTCTGCGTTGATGTCAGATGCTTGCTCTTGGCAGGAGCTGCTGTTTCCTTTCTTACCCAGAATTTCTCTGGGTAAGCCCATCACTGACCACATGCCTGTGATGAATTTTGGGCTTTTTCGTGGTGGAACAGCTGCGTTTTGGGAATTTGGAGAAGATTTGGCTACAGAAAAGACGTGCTGTTTGAAAAATCGATAATTTCTAGTTTTGCTTGTTTGGGCCTACATTTGTGGTGCTCAGAGGTGTTTGCTCAGTGGAGAAAGATTCATTTCTAGCACTGAAGAGAGAGTGTTGAGGGTTTGTTGTGGGAAGAATGATGCCTCTGGTGATGCTTGTGGTTGTCTGGCGATGCTCTTTCTGGGGATGATTTCTCAAAGCATAATGAACAGAAAGATGGCAAAATGAGAGAATCCTATCTCACTCTTCTTGAAATAAAATACTGGACTAGAGTTGCCCTTGATTATTTGTTTTCATTAACAGAAACATTAACATTTTCATTAACAGTGTTTTACGTGATCATTGTAATTTTAAAGAAGCCTTTTATTTTTTTTTTTTTTGTTCTGTAGGGCATCTCTCTGAGTTTGCCAAGATGTCCTTGTTTACACACAGGTTGAGCACAAGGATCTGTCAAAATAGGTCTGTCTTAGGTTCTTGTGGCACGAACTCCTTGGGTTTGTTGTTTGTTTTGGGGGGAGCAGTGATAAGATCCTGCATGCTGATGCAGAAATCTGCCTCTCTGAGGTGCACGCCTTTGGGACAGATCCTGAGCTCCTTTTGGGGAACTGCTGCTGCAGAACAAGCAAGAACCAGATAGGAATGAAACTTAGATGTTTGGACAGAGGTTTTGGCCCAGCTGCCTTTGAGCACCTGCAGCAACCACAGAGCCCTCCACGCTCTGCTTCTTTCCACTGTGCAGGTGGCAGCAATTTCATGGCAATTTCCTCGCCTTTGTTTTTGGGCAGGAAATGTGGATTGACCAGTGCACCTTTGGAAAATCCAGGTTTATTAGTAAGGCTGTTCCCTGTTACAAAACTACAGGGCAGCTGTTTACACTTAGACTGGATCTTGACGGCTCCTTTGATATGAAGATATATTAGATAATAAATATTGTCAAAAGCTCCTTAAGGAGGAGATTTGGTGAGCCTGGGCTCAGCCCTGCTGTCGTTCTCAGCTTCCCTGCTGAGGGCCAAGCTGCAAAGAATGTCTATCCTCAACTATTCCAAGTGTGCCTTTCATCCGGGGGGGTCCCAAGAAGCCTTACCAAGGCACTGGCCCAATCCTTGCTCTTTGCTGGCCCCTGAGGGAAGCCATCTCTGCTGATGGATCAGCTTTCTGCTCCAAGAATTCTGCCACTCAGGGTGGAACCTCTGGGAACCCTGAGCAGGAATATCCTGTGTCCCTGCAGCGTGCATCCCCTGGCACGGGGAGAGCTGGCTGGCTGGGACGTGGCACCTGCCCAGCTCTCGGCTTGTTCTGGAAAACAAGGAGCAGAGCGCCTGGTTGCACCGACACTTCTGAGGGCATCGGCCTCTGCTGTGCCTCAGCTTGGTTCCTTAGGGCTGGGGAACGCAGGGAATGGCATTCCCATGGAGAGACAGGAGTTACCAGAGCTTTTCCCACTCACTGATCTGCATGCCCTCGCTCAGGGAGAGAGATTCCTCCAGCTGTCCCTGGGACGTGCCCCTTCACTGTCAAATATCAGTGTTGTTCCAAGTTAAAACTGCAGGGCTACGAAGCAAACTGGGGAGAGCCAGGCTTTTGCTCAGGGTGGGATTTGGTTGGATTTCCTCAAGGAGCACAGAGCTGGGACCTTGGCCGGGTATCACCCACTGCCATCTCCCCACCACGTCAGCTCCACCTGCCTGGGCACACCCAAAAACCATATATAAACAGGGTGGAGCTCTGCCCAGCAAAACCCAGCCCCAGTGACCGCCTCTCTCAGCTCCTGAATGCGGTGCTGTGGCCCAAACCCTGGTTATCAGCTGAGCAAAGCCTTCCAAGACATCCATCACTGGGTTTGTGGAGCCCAAATGCCCTCGTGGCTTTGCATGGAAATGTAAACACGAGTGCAAATGTCTCAAGATTAGGACTTCAGGTGGGAAACCTCAGGGGTAAAGAGCAGCTCTGCCAGTCAGCACGTGTGCAGTGGCCTCAGCTCCAGGCTGCAGTCCATGACTGAGATTTTACAGTGGAACTGGTAATTTTTGGATCCTCATTTTCATCTGTTTGGTAAAAAGAGCCTTTTGTTACAGCCTGGTAAAGGAAAACATATGTCATATTTTAAATGTATTTAGGTGTCTTTTATATCTAGACTCTGGTGAGAGTTTAGGTATCCGCTGTCCCAATAAATACCAATTCTCTCACCATAATCTATTTTTTAGTATTTCTTTTCTTTCGTCTTACTGCTCCCATTGACAAAAACTGCCTTCCCTTGAACACACAAAAATAATGAGCCTAAAAACCAAAAATAATGAGCATAAACCCTCAAAACGGAATTAATAGGATTCACAAAGCATGGATTCAGTGGCTCTCCCATATCTAGTTTAGTTTTCACCACAGCCTTGAGCAGAGTTTTAGTGCTGATTTTCATGCAATAGCAACAGAAACAAATAATATTTTTTCTGGTGTCTGGCAGAAGAAGCGTGCTTAATTTAGGTGTATTAGAAATATGTCTGAAAACAGATTTACTTAACAGAGCATTAAATGGTTGTTGGTAGTAGTGGGGAAAAAAGTGAAATTTGTCTTGGGATGGGGAGAGGCTTTATGTGCTTTTATAAACTGTGAGATTTGACGGGGTCTAAACAGAATTTTTATTTTCTGGTCCTTTACATGCTGTTGAAAATGCCATCTCAATCAAAAGGTTCATTATCTTTACAGGCTGTAGGTGGTTTTGCTCTTTGTTTTTACATTTGACAAGGCTTATGTCAGATCAGACGTGTTCATGCCCAGGGCTGCATCCTGCAAACAGGGTAAATTAAGCTTTAAAAACAAAAATAGAAGGGCAGAAATAAAAAATTACGTCATAGCTGTGTGTCCTTCTAACCTGCTTTGAGTATGTTGATGATAATAATAGATCAATAACTTTAAAGCTGTGGACAGCCTTCCAGGAAAGCTGCAGCCCCACTGCAGAGCCCCACCGTTCTCAGTAGCGAGGAACAGAGCTAAGCCAGCTGATCATCCACGTAATCCTGCTGGGAGCTGAAGTTTTTCCACCTGTGTGACTCCCAAGCAGCGGACACAGAGTGTCTGGAGGGGCTCTGCCGTTCGGTGTGAGTTGTCAGCACCAGGTGCACCAAGGTGGTCCTGCTTGGAAAGTATTTCTCGTCTGCAAAGGAAACTGTCCACGGAATCCGAGATTTATTTCACTGTTTGAGCTTTTTTTTTTTTTTTTTTTAATGGATTGGGTCATAACATCATGTTTGATTCATTAAGGTAACAACCAGCACAGACCTAGGCTACAAGTTTTAAAGTAAATGGAAAAGCAAAGGAGATGGGCGAGTTCTGAAGTGTCCTACTTAGCGTGGTGGTGGAGAAGAGGAAAGAGGCAGGGAGTCAGGTGGATGGACAGGAGGTATCAACATCCCTGAAAGGATGAACAGGAGGTATCAACATCCCTGCATCCCTGAAAGGATGGACAGGAGGTATCAACATCTCCAGAGGTGTTAAATTTGCCCCAGGGGAGGTGGGCTGCCTTTTCCAGCAGCCCTTCTCCTGCCAGGCCAGTTGGTGGTACGAGTGAAACCTGCTGCCTCTGCGCAAGCAGCGCAGCTCCAGGCAACATCTGGCTGCTCACAGCTGGAGAGGCGAGGGGAAATTTACATCAGATGTGGCTCTAATCAGCGCCTGGTGTCAGGACTCCGGGCAGAACAAAAGTTCAGGACGAGTGCGGGTGTTCCTTGGAGAGCCCCGCGGCTCCTGTCCCGGCTGTTGGTCCGGGGCCAGTGCCTCGTAAACAGGTGTCAGCGTCCCAAAAAAAGAACTGCCCTCCTTGCCAGCAGCGGGTATCCTCGCTGGCATTCCAGCATCCTCGCTGGCATTCCCGGGCACGGCTCCTCGGGCCAGCAGGAGCGACCTGCCGCCCGGGAACGAGCCCTGCTGCTGGGGTGGCACTCGGAGCCTGCCCTCGCCTCGTTTGTCCAGGGGGTTTGGCCTCCAAATCCCACAGCCCCCGCGTGTATCAGGAGCTGGGGGGAGAAAAAGGGGGAGCGATAGGCGAGTCACTTGTGAGGATTATCATTTTTTCTGCTTAGGATTAACCTCCAACTTGGAATTTGGGAGGTACGGGAGGTGGAGAACTGGGTGAGAACGTGCTGAAGGAGGATCCTGCTGCTAGGGGGCAATATGTAGCAAGCAAAACCCCGCTAAAGGCGTTTTATCTCAGTATCTTATCCAACCTTTTCTTCAAGAAAAGAACCTAAATCCAAAAGTTACCCGACATATTGCATGCACTAACGTTTTTTTCTGCAGAAAGAGCGCATTATAAACAAATAATCGACTTTTACTTATAGGTTGTGCATGTTTCATTTAGCATATATATATAAATACGTGTGTGTATGCACATGACTCTCTTCATATGCTTCCTCGTTACCTGCGTGACCCTCAATTTTTCATTCTGAATTCTATCATAGTTTGTATAAAGCAAAAAGATAAGAGCGTGGACGTTCAAAAGCCTTGAATCACATGGTCTTGTAACTCTCCTGCTGCTTCCCTTTTGGGAACAGCTGGGACAGCTAACTCAGAGGTCTTTGTGACTTTTCTTTGGTCTCCCACTTTCTTAAACATACTCCCTAAAAAAGAAAACAAGAGGAAACCAGAAAAAAGAAAAAGAAAACAAGGGAAGGCAGTTTCAGTGACATTACTGGTTTCAGGCTGAGCAGGGAAATAGTTGTTCATTTGTTTAGATATACTCATGCTGACTTGATGATGCTCGTTTTAGAACTGGTGCAGGGCGTTTCTTTAAACACGTTGCATTGTGTGAATGCAATTTTAAAAATCATTTTAATGATAGAAATACTTTTTGCCAGGGAATATTCAGTGGCTGTGCATGACTATGACCATAATGGTATTTTGGTTCTGGTTCACCTGGTCTTCAACATCCAGTGAAGAAGCATTGACTGAATGAGGAAAGGTCACAGCACAGTGTGCCAAATTTCAGTGGTGGAAAAGCTGTCATTAATCCGTTAGTGCTAATTTTTGCAAGATGAGTTTGGGAATTTTAACAGCTGCGACTGAAATTTGAACACAGGGGGAAGTGGTTTCGAGTGGGAGGGATTTTTTTATTAGTTTAGTCTTGTTTCCCATATTGTTCAGAGTGAGAGACTCAAGCACGGGCTTGACTCTGTGTCCCAGGAATATTAGGGACTTCTGACTCAAAATCCATGGGGTTTTGAACAACATCAGCTCTGGATGCAGAGAAGAAAGGGCGGATTGGCTTTATGGCTGTGTTGAAACACATTTGAGTGCTTCTTCAAGTCTTTGTTGTAGTGTTTTCTGCTTAATAAATGGAGGAGAGTGGGTTGGTCAGCATTAGAAGGCAGCAAAGCCAGCAGTTTGCACAATGCCCTCCTCTTTCAGCTCCCAGGAAAGAGATTAGGATGTCAGCCTAGCTGAATTAGGACATTAATGTTCTTTGCGCTCCTCACCTTACCTCTACTATCTTGCCATAAATAATTCTGAACATGAATTTATTTTGAGATTAAATTATTGTCCTTGTTTAATACGATTAACATAAAATATTCATGGTTTTAAGTCTTCAAAAGGCTCTGCTCCGTGTAAAAAGGGGTTTTGTGTTCTGCAACAGAAGGCTTTGACCTCTGCCAAATCAGCACAAGCGGACTGGTTGTAATCCCTGGGTGTTTGTAATTACCAAAGTGGTTTGGATGGCCTTACTTAGTATTAAATCCTGACATCATCCTTAAGTGCAGAAATCAAACTTGCTGTAATTAAGATTATATCAAGAAAGCTCTCACAATTCACATATTTTCCAGTAGTCATAATAAACCAAAATTGTGTGATTCACTGCCTACCTGAAGCACTTGTTCTTTCCACTATTGCCAGGCTACTGATGTGTGAACAGAAATGTAAATATCTGCTTGTGTCGGGAGGGATTATTTGGGCTTGCACAACGGTGCTGAATCATCTTGAGCAGGTCTCCTTGCTCCGTGCTGGGACTTAAGAAACACTGCTTGGGATTGCAGCTCCAGAGCACAGGGAGCTCGTTTGGGCTCAATGAAGCTTGTGATTTTTCTCCTCCTCTGAGCCTATTCCGTGCCAGTGGTGGTTCCTAAACTAGCACTTTTCAGTTCACAGGTCCATTGTTCAGATTCACAGTCAGTAAAAGGTGCTTCTCCTTTAATACCCTCTGCAAAATGCTGAAGTAACTGGGTGTTGCTTAGTACTTTTGTGGAAAAGAGGGGAAAGAAGAGAGGACTTTTACAGCACTTAATCCGCTGTTTCTACAAAGTTGTTTCCGGCCTCTTTCCAAATAAAAATGCAGGTTGTTACGCTTATGATGTTCCAGAAGTCATATTATTTTATGAGTATTTTGCAGCGGCAGAATAAAGGCTTGGGCACACAGGATTCAGCAGCTGACCACACTTGTTTCAATTCCCATTGTTCAGGGAGCCTGCCCGTATGTGCCTGTGCGTGTTGGGGAAAAGAGACACCATACATATGTAGGGAATCGTTACAAACATTCCAGCTGCTCCCGTGAGCCAGCAGGTTTTTGGCTGCATCTCTGTATTGCCCCCCAAGAAAGCTTCTTTAGCTGTTACAAGTTGCTGTTCCAGTGGCTCGCTGGGTTTGGCGATGCTGCCCCGGGGTCTCACGAGTGGTGTCTGTTCCGGGAGGATTATTGGAGAGTTTTAAAGGACAGCCAAGAGCAGCGGCCCAGATCTGCAGAGGTGTGGGTGTCACAGGCTGTGCATGAGTATGTAAAGGGTGATGGCTGCCCAGGTTTTACGGTAAGGTGATGATGCTACTGAGCACTGGAGTTCCTACGAACGCAGCTTGGGGCAGCAGACTGCCCAGAACCGAAATGAAGATCCACAAACTCGTGGTGCTGGTGAGTTCCAGAGAAGCACGACTGCACAATTCCACAGCAGCATGGCTTTCATAGCAGTAATGTTTACCTTTCTCTGATAAGCTCGGGAGATAAGGCTTCGCTTGCATCTTCCTCCTCTGCCTGCTGCAGGTTCTTGTCCGTGCTGGCTCCTGCCTTGTCCCCACGAAGGGGAACAGAAGGTTCTTGCAATGCCCTCCCAACATTAAAACGGGGTCAGGTTGCTTGAGGCCAGGTGTGGTCGAGCTCTGACCTTCTCCAGGGATGGATGGAGATCTGTAGCTTCACTGGTTCCTTCCCCATCGTGTGATCGCTCTTGTTGTTAGAGAATTGAGATTTTTTTTTTAAATGTTTGGTCATAATTTCCCTTGTTATAACTTGTGTCTGTAGCCCCCCCACGCCCCCCCCCCACCCTTTTCTCATGCACCTGGGAGAAGAATCTGGCCCTGCTGTGTCTGCACCTACTCAGTTGGTAGTTGAAGGCAGGAAGGGGACCCCCATCATTTGTGTTCCCTTCTTCGGGCTGCGTAAGTGGGAGATTTTTTGGGTTTTCCATTTTTCCAGCCTGTCAAGAGCCCTTGAAGTGGCCTCCTTGCCCTCCAGCTTATCAATCCTGCTCCTCAGTTTCACATCATCTGCACATTTGCTGGGGAGTGGGATTTTCCTTGTCTCTTCCCTTGACATTATCCCTGAAGTTCAACCAGACCCAGACGGCGAACTTGGTTGCATGTTTTTGTTGTGTGGGAAAGCTAAATTAGTATCTTTAAATTCTACAGTTCTTGCTTTGTCTTCACTCCTTAGATGAGCAAGCCCCGCTCCTGTGTGGTTTAAAAAAAAAGGGTACAATGGTGCAGTATTTTATTTCAAAGTCAAAATTAATAGAATCCTGGAACACTTTGCCTCCTATTGCTTTTGCATAAGTGCCCATATGCAAACACCAGTTTGCATCCTGTCACTTATATGGTCGCTCAGTTTGTAGTGAAACTTTCCTATTAAATCCTTTAGCCTATCTCTGTACTTAAACAGCAAATGGAAACAGTTCTGATGTCTTCATCAGAAGCAGGTTGAGAGGGAGAAACCCCCAGATTTTCAAGACTATTTAAATAAGAATGGTTCAGCAAATCAGATGCAGGATGTGGGTACTTGAGGGGAAACCCTTGACTTAGTTCTTCAGCATGAACAAGTTAAAGGAGAAAACGCCTCCTGAAAATGGGAAGGCACCGTGGCACCTATCCTCACCAGCAGTTTTCCTCTTTTTCCCATCTTTTTCCTTTCTCTTGCCAAGAAATACAATCATTCCACGAGCCTACAGAGTAAAAACATTCTGAGACACCAGTGCAGGATAAAAGTTAGCTGAGCACTCTTCCTCTGGAGGAGGAGGAGACCCAGGTAGGGCTGAAGAGGGCTGAGGAAAGCTGAGAAGGGAGGCAGGGAGAAGGGGTGGGAGCCCTGCCCAAGGGCTCTTTGGCAGGAGAAGGCAGGAACAGGATACGTTTCAGCTTTTGGGTGGCTCTGGGAGGAGCAAGTGTCGGGATTAAAGTGTCTCGATAAAATTGTTCCCTTTCCTCTCAGATGCAGACAGCGAGTTTCATGGGGTGGATTTTCTGCCAGAAGATCTCAGCGAGGCTCCGGAGGAGACAGGAATGAGGGTGAACAAGAAATACTCCTGTCTACCTGCTGAGGAGAAGGGCATCCACATCATCAACATCCGAGCGATCGAGGACATCGGCTATGACCAGCACGAGAGCACAGTGAGTAATCACAGCCCTGCTGGGCCAGAGCAAGCACGCTGCACTTCACCCCTCAGCTTATTTCTCATCCTTTCCGCTCCCAGGATGCTCTGAAACCCTCTCCCTCCGTTTTGCCAAGGTGCTGGGAAGGATTGCTGCCAGGCACAGTCCATGCTGATGTGGTGGGGGTTGTTCTTGGGTGTGCGAGAAAGGGAGCCTGGTTCAACCTGTAGCATGAAAAGGGGCTGACTCTTCCCAGAGCGAGCAATCTGGCAACAAGGCTGTGCCAACCTCTACATCTTCTTGCCAATGCAGAGAAGAACAGAAGAGAATGCCTAAAATTTCATGCAAAAACCAGTGTTAACATAGATAACATTAAACTGATCTGCTCCAGCACACAACAGAGGTTAGGTTTCCAGTGTCATTAACTGCTCCTTGGTTCAATTCCTTAACAGAGATTTCAAGGGAAGTTAGTAATATGAATACCTGGCATGATTATGAGTTGGTTATGCAATTTAAACATAAAAAGAAGTTTATTAAGGTGGAGTGGGCTATACAACAGATTCACTGGGGAGGGGAGGTACCAGAAAAAGCAACATGTGATTTATTGTGCTTGTGCTTAAAATTAGGATGGAGCACGGAGGAATTATTCTCTCAGGGTGTTAAAATCCTCCTGCTGTGGTGAAACTGAAATGTCTTTCCTCTGTCTCATCCACAGCTGAAGGGACATGGTCTAAGTCAATGCAACTCCATTTAAGCACAGTAGCACTGCAAGAGAACATGGCCCATGAGTACCTTCCAGCATTTATACCCCATCCTTAAAATAATCTGACCATTAATTTCTTTAAAACAGGACCAAGTTTTTTGGTTGCTTCCTGTTTGCAGTGGGATACAGCTCTTCTCACATATTAATGAATTTATTGAGGCTTTAGTAGCCCCAGTGGAGGTTCAGCCCAGTTTTTCAGAAACTGCTGTTTAATTAATTAGTAAGATCAACACACCTTAAAAAAGAATTAAGCACAATCCAGTTACTTTCCGTTTGTTAGTATTTTGATCCTGTAGAAATTTGCATAAGTGAGTTGCCTGCCACAAGGAGACTCTCAGCTTGCTTTAAAAACACTGCTCTGAATTCACAGGCGCCTGACATTAATCACAAAGCAACTGGAAAGTAATAGTTATTAATGGTCTTTTATATCAAAGTCATGCTTAAGAACTAAATGAAAATATCTAGATAGGGCACAAACATGAACAGCCTGTGGCCTGAAGAGTTTGGCATGGCTAAATAACCTTCCCTGTTTTCATGGAACGGGGAATAGGGGGAAGAGGACAAAAAGTGAACACCAAGGTGGCACTGAATGCTGTATTATTTTATCATACATTTTTAAACTTGGTTTACAGGGTTTAGGTTAGATGGGAAAGAGGGATGGGATCCTAATGGAGAGAGAAGCAGAAGGCAAAGGCTATCTAAACCAATTTACATTCACTGTTTCATGTTTGAAATAAGCAAGTGTGCACATCCCAAATAGATTTTAGCATTTTGTAACTGATGGCCAATTGCTCTCTTTTGGAGCACAAGTCCTTTTGCCTCCACGAAGGATGGACATTCTTCTATAAACTTAAAAGACAGAAAAGCTCCCTGGTCACTGAAAAGCCACTCCTGTCATGAGTATTTTTTGTAAAAACAAAGGCCAGTTACTAGTGAAGGTTCTTTCAGGTTTTTTTGTTGTTGTTTTGATTAGTATGTGGATCTCCAGGGGTAGAATTGCGGATCATGCATGAGAAGTGTTTTAAAAGCAGAAATAAATTAATTGTTAGTATCTTTTTGTTTGCTTGTTTGTTTGTTTCTACAGTTGCCCTGTGCGGTTTTCAGATAAATGCTTGGAAATGACATTGTGTTTTAAGTCTTGCCTTTCATGTGTCTTGCAACACTTAGCCAGCATTAACTCAGGCTGGGAATAAAGCCATTGCCACCATCAGATTGCATAGTGACATGGGTTTTATAAGTGGGAAAAAGAAGTGGTGAACTCAATAAGCAGTGACCCCACTTCCCTGGCTACTTTCCATCCGCGTTTTTGGCCGCGCCGCAGGACCAGCTGGCTCCCCGCAGTCTGTATCTAAGATGATCTCTTTCTCAGATGATACGGACTTGCAATGGTAGATAAGAGAAGTGAGAAATGTTTCCACAGGATATTAATCTATTTATCAGAATTGCAACATTGCAGATGTCATGGGTGGAAGAGGACAGACGATCTTAGTGGTGATTAACCCCCGAAGGAGAAAACCAAACCCACCAAGTAGCTGACTTATGAACCAGTGTGCTGGTGATTAGATTAAATCCCAGTCATTTAATCTGTTTATTCCTGGCCAATAAAATCCCAGCTGGCTATCAGTAAAATTAAAGGTGTTAACTTGCAAAAATTTTTTGGAGTAAGTAGCGTGGGGGGGAGGGGGACTCCTCCCATCTGCTGGCTGTCTGGAGAGAGGGCATCGTGTGCTCCAGGCAAAAGGAGCCTTGACAGGAGAGGATGGTCTGTCTGGTGCTTGTGCTGGGGTGTGCGTTCATTATTCTTCTCTCTCCTTCTCTCCACGCCCCCATTCCCCTCTTCCCCAGTTATTAAATTCCCTATCCAAAAATCCAGATGCCGACTGCAAGTACGGGCTCTACTTCAGAGATGGCAAGAGGAAGGTGGACTACATCCTGGTTTACCACTACAAGAAGTCCTCAGCCGGGAAGACTCTGGCCAGAAGGGCTCAGCAGAATGATGCCAGTGTCCGAAGCACCAAGCAGGACCAGCCCCTTCCAGGGAAGGGGGTGCAGCTGGAGATGGGGGAGAGCGAGCCTCACATGGATTACCACGAAGACGACAAGAGGTTCCGCAGGGAGGAGTATGAAGGGAACCTCGTGGAGGCTGGGCTGGAGCTGGAACGTGATGAAGATGTAAGGATCCACTTGAAAGGGTTAGAGATAGAGAGGGTGACTGGTGGCCAGGTCCCGGGGGATGCTGAGCCGTCCCTGTGAAGCTGGCTCTGATCAAGGTTGCACGAGCTCAGCTCTTGCAGGATTTGATTGCAGTTCTGGCAGTCAGTGCCATCCTCACCCACTGATTTAGCTGGCTGCACAGAAGTGTGCCATGGTGTTGTAAATGCCCCAGCGAGGTGAAGTTCCTGGCTTTTCTTGGCCAGGATTTGTGGCACACCCACCATTGCAACACTGCTGTGTTTGTGCGGTCTGGAAGTGAGGCTTAAATTGCTCTGAACACTAATCCCAGTTTGGTGGGTTTACAGTGTGCAGTGGTTTGGATCCCCTGGTAATTCCAGTTCTGAGGAGAAGGAAAAAAAAAAAATCTGATACAGGCAGTGTCATTTTTGTTCCTCAATATAGGCTCGAGGAGAATTAAATTTGTTCAGGAGGCTCTGGTCCACGCTCCTGCTGGAGCACATGGGTCTGTGTTACAGTTTGCTCTTTCCATTCTTAGACGTGAACAGTACAGCTCGTAATGTCTTCCACCTGCACCCTGAAAACAGGATATTCTATTAAAAGCCCATTAGACTGTGTAAAAAATGATGTATGTGAAGTGCTGCCAGTGTGTGATTAGTAGAAATAGACACAGCAGTATTAATTTCAAAGAAAGCTGCTACAATTATCTGACCCAACCAGTGTGCCTCAGACTCCTGAGAGAGAGGGTAAACATTTATGCTGGTTTTATTTACAGGATCTAAAAGTTGAGGTAAACATTTCCACCCGGGAACAGACTGCTAAAAAATAAATCTGTCACCTATTACTTACAAATCACAGATATTTATATCTTTTATATATTATGTCTATGTCATATATATATATATTTAACATGGCAGAGTGCAAGAAAACCCCAAAACCTTCCCCTGCTCTGTCTCCCAGTGAAAATCAGACTTGCCTTCTGTCCAACTTGCAGGTTCCTGTAGCAAACTGGGAGTTGGCCTGTGGGAAGTCATGGATAGTTAAATCCTTTGCCAGATGGGAGGTTCCACCTGTGACATGTGATATGATTTCAAATGACCAGAAGGGCTCAGGGGTCAAGCTAGGACACTGTAAAAGAGAGGGAACCCTGTCCTTTCAGTGCAGGACACCAAACCACATGAGATGAAAATCTAGAGATGAATGCAAGACTCGGGGGTTTACAGCAGCTTCCATATCCAGCACGTCCATGCAGGGGGAAAGATCTGCAGTCACTTGGGCCTGAAAAGCCACAGAGCTGCATTGGAGACCTCACTGACTCCAGAAGAGCAAAGGGTTCTTCAACAGAGGCTGTTTAATAAATCACTTCAGCTCTCTTCAATGAAATGGCTGCATGGTCACACACAAAGAGTTGCGGTCAGCAGCTCGATGGCCACAAATAATTGATTAGAACAAGGCCAGGTTGGACAGGGCTTGGGGCAGCCTGGCCTGTCCGTGGCAGGAGTGTTGCAACTGGATGATCCCAAAGCTGCCTTCCAACCCAAACCATTCCGTGGTCCTCTGAGGAACCAGTTTCCAGAAAGCCAGTAAGAATATAGCTGTGTGAAAGCTAGTTATTATAGTAAGGAGTTGGTGCAGCAGCAAGATTAGAAAGATTCGTTTCAGTTCATTTCTCTTCTGTTTGCTGAATGCCTCCTGCTCAGATATCTTTTGTCCAGTGCCTTTGGAATGATTGCTCCAGGGGGAGCAAACATGGGTGTATGTGGGAGTGCCAGGAGCAAACATCCATGTCCGGCCCTCTAGAACACAGCTCAGAGAATTACTGGGCTGCAGACAAACCACTAACGTTGCCATTAACTTCTATCCTCCTTTTCCTTTGGTCTGTGGGGCTCTTCCCACCAGTTTTCCTAATTACAATGCTTTAATGGAGATACTCGCATTTGATTCTAAGGCTGCTCCTCTGAGGTATGAGCATCTCTCAGGAGGCAGCAGGGGTTCTCTCAGCCCCAGCAACTACAACACACTCACCAAATCACACCATTTTGGCTGGATGCCTCTGCTTCAGATTTAACTGGCTCAGCCTGTATTCGTGTCCACAGCCATTAGCTTTTATTTCCCAAAGAGTTTTTATCTGTTTAACCTTGTGGTAATTGCTCTGGGAGACAATAGCAGTTTCTGAGTCACGTTCTGTAGCAGCTCAGCACAGTGAGGTGTTCAGTGATTGTCCTGTTGTTAGAAACCAGCTCTCTCAAACAAATGAGATTTATCATGTTGGCCCTAATGGACTGTTTGTTCCTTAACTATGTGTGAATCACAAGGGGTATTATATTTAATTTCCTACTAAATTACTGTCAATCAGTAACATTTTCCCCTGCTTTGCTTTTTTTTTAATTTTGTTTTTTGGTTTTTTTTTTCTTTAAGACTAAAATCCATGGGATTGGATTTGTAAAAATACATGCACCGTGGAATGTATTGTGCCGAGAGGCAGAATTCCTTAAGCTCAAGATGCCCACAAAAAAGGTGAGTCCTGGTTTTCTTGTTTTCCTCATGAAGGCATAGTTTAAACATTTGTTCCTCTCAGAACACCTGACAAATGCAGACTTCTCTTTCCACGAGCACTTTAAAAACTGTTAACTAATGTGCACCAAAAATGAAAGTCACAAACGTGCTTACTTGGGCCAGCAGAGAGAAAAAGTGGAAGGAAGAATGGAAACAAAAAATTTCTGGCTGCTACCACTGTCTGTAAATGGTGAGAGCGATTTCATGCTCAGTGTGTTTTAAAAGAAGAGGTTGCAGTTGATGGTGAAATTTCTGTGAGCATTTTGGACATTTATTTCTCACCTGAAGACTGCTAAAAATGAACACAAGGATAAGAATTTGTCTCGCCGGGTTTCGTGACTGTTCCTATACACAGTCGGTCACGTTTGCAGAGGCTGGGGCCACTCTACCGCAAAATAAATTACCTTTCAGAATATTTGAAATGTCATTAGAGGAATGACAGTGTATTTTCATCAATTCTAAATCACCCGTGATAGATAGATAGATAGATAGATAGATAGATAGATAGATGATAGATAGATAGATAGATAGATAGATAGATCGATAGCTACCTGCTCAGTGAGCACAGCTCAGAGATGAATTAATATTTAAACACAAACTAAGTGCGGGTCCCAGACTGCATAGGGAAGTCCATAATGGAGCAAGAGACTGTCTCCAAGCCCAGCATCATTTATTACAACACTAAAACCACACTTTTGGTTTGGATGTCATATTAATTCCCATTATTGCCTCACTTACCAGGGATTTTTAATCAGAAGCACAATCAGATAAAGAAGTCTGTTGTCATCCTGTGGTTCCCTAACCCTTGGTTTGACTTCCCCATCCCTGTCTTTCTGGATGATTTCAAGAATGTAAACCCCACTCCTCGATAGTTGATTGTGATGTATTTATCCAATTGCTGGTTTATTCCTTGCAGTTCACTCCGACCTGTGGATAACCAAAAAGCAGTAAAGTTTTACTGGATTTTTTTTTTTCTCTTTGCCCCCTCAGATGTATCAGATCAACCAGACCCACGGTCTCCTGAAAAAGATTAATTCTGTAATTCAAAAAATAACGGAGCCCATCCAGCCAAAAGTAGCAGAACACAAACCTCAGACGGTGAAGCGCCTCTCCTACCCCTTCTCCAGAGAGAAGCAGCACTTGTAAGTGAATTTCCCTGAATATCCATGTGCACAGTTTCCAGCCTCTCCGACAGCAGCTCGGGCACCAGAGGGTGAAAGGGAACATGGGCACCAACACTTTGGTAGCCATTACTGCAAAGAATATTTCCATTTTGCAGTAAATGTACTTTTTGGGGGAGATTTTTTTGGCTCGCTGTTGAGGAATGAGTCTTAGCAGAGAAATCTCTGTGTGTTTCAGCTGCTGTTGTGGCATGTTAATGCACATCTGTATAACTGTACACTTCACCTGTTAGGCTGCCAAAAGGGGATTTATAATGTGGTTTATAATAGTCTCTTCTCCGCATTCAATAAAACACTTGGTAAAACTTGTAGCCAGAGATGTGGGTTGATGAATTCCAGAGTAATTTCATTTATCTGGTGTGGGCAGCTGACACAGGTAGTGCCAACCAGGCCTTGCCTTTGAAGTGCTGTGAAGTCAGAGGTGGCTTTGCCATCGATCCCAGATCAGCAAGAGCAGCTGTAAACGTGGGTGTAGGGAAAAAAATCATGAGGCAGAGCCCAGCCAAAGCTTCTCTTGCCCTGGATTGCTCTGCTGCTGCTCTTCCCTGGCCAGCATCCCAGAGGAGCTACTTTGAAGGCTGTATTTATGGATGTGCCAGCTGGAACAAACAACAGTCCTAGGGCAGGATCCCTTCCCTGCACACGCAGGGATTTTAGTGTTCCATCCAGAGATGCAGAGCACTGGTGGGGTCGGGCCAGTCAGTGACATCCTGGCCTGTCCTCGGGCTTGTAGGAAATGTATTTGTGTGTTTGCTGAGTGTGGGGTGCTCCTGGAGGCTCAGAGAAGCTCCAAAAGATGCTCCTGAGTGTAGACAGGGATGGGCCTGATGCTGTTTGCAGGTGGCTTTCCCAGTGAGACCACCTGTGTCTCTGCTGAATAAGGGGGGAAACGGCGGCCTCGCAGGGAAAATTAAAGATTGTGAGGGGAAATTCAAGGCCAGCAGTGGTCAGGGATTCAACACAGATGAGCATCAACGTTCTCTTTTGTGCCGAATAACCTATAAAGATATAAAACCAGTGAAATGTATAAGCAGCCTCTTTAAATTGTGAGAGTTGGATTGGATTTGTTTTTTTAACAGGGTTTCTACAAGCTGTTCTTTAATGTGAGCTCTGAGAGATCCCCAGGAGAAATGAAAATATTGAAGGGGTCAACAAGAACAGGAAATTACTGACTTTTTTTTTCCCTGACCTAATGGGCTTCCTTCTAATCTTTTAACAGATTTGATTTGTCTGACAAAGATTCCTTCTTCGACAGTAAAACGAGAAGCACTATAGTAAGTTCTGCCTGTAAATAATTTATGGTGGATATTGCCTCAGTTGTGGTGTTAACAGCTTTAGTACAATGCCTGTTCAAGTTTATCTTTCTTAACCAAATGCCAAGGATCTCCTGTGCCATCAGGTACTGAAATTATAAAGAAAGCACTTCCAGGCTGAGTGCTGAGTAGTGTTTGATGCTAACAGGTTGCTGCCTTTTGGAAAATAACTTGCATCTTCTTTCTAGTTCACAGTTCATTTTCTTAGTAGAGATATCACCAGCTGGGAGTATTTAGATTTTACCACTGGTTCTGCCTAGCAGCTGCCTGCACCCATGACTGCTTTAACTTTCTGTTCTTTTTGCAAAATGCTGGGAAATATCCCGATAAAAATTCCAGTAAAACAGCCATGTATTTACAGGGAATATTATTTATAGTTTGGGGGGGGAAATTCTCTGTAGCGGTATTGAAAGTGGTGAGGTTGATGGCTTTTATCTGACTTACAGAACATAAAATAAGAGTTGAGGAAGAAGATGTAGCCTCGTTTATAGCCACCAAAGGAGGAACTGAAAGGCCAGCTTGTGTGACATCCAGGGCAGCTGGAAGGGGCCATGCCAAGCAGCCCTGGCTGCAGCACATTTCAAAGGATAACGGGGACCCTTTGCCCCGTTCCACTGCTCCTAACTGGTGCCTTGGAATGTGACTGCCAGTGTGCCTTTATCTGATATTCAACATCAGCCTTTTGGGAGGCCAAGTGGTTTCCAAAAGAGCTTATGTCCCAGTCATAGCTGCCTTTCATTGCTGTGGTGATAAGGGCTGTGAGATATTCGACTTCCCTTTCCTGCTCTGGAATTCCAGCATATTCCACAGAGTAGCTCCCCTCCAGCTTGAAGTGCAGGGGTTTGGTGTGGGCACAGGTCATGAGGGCGAGGTGAGTGGGACCAGGGGAGGCAGGTGCAGGAGTACAGAAATGGGGAAGGAAAAGGCAAACATTGATTCGGTTTATTTGCAAATAAAACATTTAACTTGAGATTGGGAAACAAACCAAAAANTTTTTTTTTTTGTAGGCTTTCTTTTATATGTCCAGATGTATAGTAAAAAAACCTTGTAAGTCCAAGGAACTTAACAAATGAAGAGTTAAATTTCATGGCAGCCTGAGCAAGGCAGCAAGACAAAATGGCTCCATGGGACAAGAGGGTGAGCAAGACTGACTGAAAAATCAGGACTGAAACAGGAGCTCAGAGCAGAGGCTGAGAGGAAAAGGAGGCACAGG
The DNA here is from genome assembly GCA_013397975.1 of Machaerirhynchus nigripectus. Lineage (NCBI taxonomy): Eukaryota > Metazoa > Chordata > Aves > Passeriformes > Dicruridae > Machaerirhynchus > Machaerirhynchus nigripectus. The sequence goes on from VZRQ01007228.1 coordinate 655,609, forward strand.
GGCTTTTTAAACGGCTGAAGGAACACTGGGCATATAACAATAATGCTGGTGCTGTGCTGCTTTGTGTGAAATCCCTGTAAATCACCCAGTAATGAAGAACATATTGAACGTTTCCCAACATCATTTTATTCTGTGTGCATTGCTGTTTGTATTCTTCTTTCCTAAAGTTCTCCCCTGCCTTTCTCATATGTATTTTTGAACGGCAGTGCAAATATTGACCCTTCCGCCTACTGCAAAATGAACAGGAATCTAGTCACTACCCCTGAGTCTTTGATGAATAGAAACTAAGCCAAAGACCTTTTCGTTATTAAAAAACAAAATAAAAAAAAATATTATATAACTGGAAATCTCTCTGTGACAGCCCTTTAACTCACCGGGGTTACAAGACGACAGACGGATGAGCTGTGGGACTTGCCCCGGATGCCCTCACTTGCTTCCTCCAGTGAATTGGGCAAGAGTCAAGTTAGCACATGGATTAGGGAGCTGGGAAACAGTCCCTAGCTCCCCGGACAGGCCAGGCAGTGGGCAGGAGGTGCCTTTGCTCCAGGTTTCCCTGTGCTGCCTGCTTGCCTCGCCCCAGAGCATCGCTGCTCGGCAGCAGCCGAAAGCTGGACCCCACGGGCAGCCTGCTGAGCTGTGCAAAGGTTACTCCACAATAAATGCAATAAATCCCAAAATAAATACATCTGTTTTGCCACCAAGGTCAGGCAGGCTCAGAGATGTTAAGGTCAGCCTGTGTTAGTCCAGTTTGATAAACGGCTGCATGCTGTGTACACGCTGTGAGCCCGGAGCTCTGCTCGGGTCCTTGGGATGGAGCCAGCCTGCGCCCTCGGAGGTGAGGGAAGAGCTGCTCCAGGTGGAAGAACACCCCTGTGCTTTGATCAATGGCTAGCATGAGCAAAAATAGCATTTCTGTTACGCCAGGGGGTAGATGTAACCCTGTTTGCCCCCATCAATTCTCTCGGTAGCTGACTATTTAGCTAAGCTTTCCTCCCCTGTGCAGAAAGCAGAGCACGGAGAGCTCCAAGCCCTGCTCTTCTGAATACCATGACTTTTATTAAAGAATGATGACTTCATCGACAGCTCGGTTTGGCCAATATTTGAGCTGTACACAGAAAGATCGTGCTTTTCACTGGCGGTGTCTGAAGTAACCCTTTCCTTTCTTGGCTTTTGCTTCTGCAGGTTTATGAAATATTGAAAAGAACGACATGTACCAAAGCAAAATATAGCATGGGTAAGGAACTCTACTTAGCTTTAAGATCAATATCTTTTTCAGGTATTGAAAATAACTGCATGTTGTAAATGGCTGTGGAGGTTAGGTTTTCCCCCTGCTCCCTAATTTGATGTATGTGGATGTAATTGTTTTATTTGGAAATTCAATTTCATTTATGTAGCTGTTTGACATTTTTTCAAATGTGAATTTATAGATTCGACTCTAAATTAAATGGTAAGTGAGCGTGTAGCCCCTGCAGATGTGACTTAGGCCTTTTGCAGCAGGGCTGGATGGCGACATAAACCAGATGAGTTGTGCTCTGTGTTCTACACTCCCTGAAATGCATGAGGGTATTTCCATGAATTCCAATAACTGCAGTGAAAGTCTGTGGCTTGGCCCATTCCTTTCAAGCAGGAACCCCACATTTTATGGTGGGATGGTTTTCCAGTGACTAGAGTGGAGCGGTCTTGCCCGATGCCCATCCTGAGCAGAACTGAGATGAACCCCGTGGAACAGCCAGGCCCCAAGGCTTGCACTGGAACTGGGCACCTCCGCCCTCAGAACAGATGCTGCAAGTCAGGGGATGTGAGCTTTGTACTGCCACGACCAAGAGTTGTAGGATTTCAGCCTCAGGGTTTGCGCTGTAAGAATTAAACTCATAAGAAAGATGAACTGCAAATCGGGCCACCTTAAGGATTTGTTGGCAGCTGATCCTGCTCAGCTGTTACATACTTTATTTATTTTATTTTATACATCTCATGACATACAGATATACACTTGACTGCAGGACCAAAGTTAACAGATAGTTAATGGCAAATCCCAGCAAATAAGGTGGAAGGGTGCATTCCCAAACAAAGCGAGAAGAGTGCATGAACATGGAAGAAAATGTTTGGTGACTGATGAAATCAGTTACAGCGTTTATTTGCCTACAAGCAGTTAAATAAAACAATGGGAACTTGAATTACAGGTAGTTCTGTTCAATATTGACCCATCAGCTGCTTAGAAAGACATCAAATAATAGAAGAACAATTACGCCACAAATTATTTCCATGCTTTGACTTTTGTGTCGGAGTAACAACACACAATGCACAATTGTTGACTCCTTACACACAGTAAAATTTGGTGTCCAGCCAGTATTAACAGAAGTGCTGTTCTCTGTAGCATGGGAAATTCAAATTCTTGTGTGACTTTCAAGACCCTTTTCGAGTCTGCTGCTGGATCATTTTCACTGGAAATTACATCTTTGGACTCTTGAAAGGGGAAGGTCACATGGCTCAGTTTGAATTCTTGCCTTGGAGTTGGTTTCTCAGCTGATTTTTTTTTTCCCCCAGAAAATGGGAGGCACAGTAGGGATTAGTTGAATAGGGAAGACACTAATGGACAGTAGAGTGTTGGGATTCCTGGATGGTTTTTTTACCTGAGACTGGCAAGGCCACACAATATTGCTAATAAAAATGCCATCAGGCCAGCCCAGCCACGGGTATGCCCAGCATAACTCAATCAGCTCCTTTGTGTTCCAGGGCTGGAATGCTGGGTTACAACCCAGCAGAGGTGGCAAACAGATTTAAACAAACACAGATAATGCTGCAGCACTGCTGCCCAGCAGGAAAAAGGCAGCTGCCCAGGGGAACACTGCAGCCTTTGTTATTTATTAGGAAAAATTGTGAAAAAGTGAATCTGTCTTCACTGTTAAATCCAGTTCTGTAGGAGGGGGACTATGTAGCTCTTCTCACAGCCCTAGAAAAATAATTTATCTGCTCACCAGTTGTTTCTGCCAGGAGTGTGGAAACATTTGCAGACAATTCATAGACCTGTATAATCTTAAATAGGGCTTTGAAAATTAATGATACCGCAAGATACTGAGCGCTCCTGGAGCTGCTCCTGCAGCAGGTGATTAGTATCTCAAAAATGTTAATGAACTTGAACAATCCTCGTTTCAAGAGCAATCAAAAATGACTTTACAGTGAGCTGGTTCCTGGTTCATAGTCGCTGTTCCTTCAAATCCAGTCCCGCACCCTTTTCTTAGCCATGAACTGATGGGCAGCATGGAGAACACAGTACACCTCATTTTTCTTTTCTTTTTTTAAGTCCTTTCAAATCTTCCCCAATGCCAGTGGCCGTATTTATATATATATATTATTTTTTCAGTTGCCCTGCACAAAGACAAGTTCCTGACTTAGCTCAGACTCAGCACCCAAAACTGGTTCATTCCATCCCCAAATGTGTGTTCATGGGCGACACGACACCTCCAGATGTGGTGAACAGAATTGGAAGTAGCTCTGTTAAAGCCAGCAGCTGCTGGAGGAAAGAACATCAGGGAATTAATGAGCTACAGCCCTCCAAAGGCCCAGGTCCAGCCACCTTTGGGAATGGTGCAGTGCTCCTCCAGACTTCCACACCAACCCCTCCCTCTGGCCCCCGGTTCAGGAGCGACACCACCCCTGGGAAAGGCAGGGCTCCTCCCAGTCCCTTGTGCCACAGACATATAATAGATGAAGCACTAATTGCTTTCAGCCTCATGCATGTCACTAATAAACGGCTGTGTAAACAGGGAAAGGAGAGGGAAGAAAGAAGGAAACTGCCCTTTTAAATAAAAGACGAAAATGTGGTAAATATGGTAAGTATTACGCCAAGGTCTTCGCAAAGGCTTTCCCTACAATTTCTCTGATCAATCTGAATTCAAAACCTTGAGTGGGTGATGCGTGTGGATGTGTGTTCCCCTGTGCCAATCAATTCCAGCCGTATCCTCCTTGTGATCCAGCCTTCTGCTGCACTTTCAAATCTTCAGGCTTGCCCTTAAATCAAACTGACTTTTCAGAAAATGTAATTTATTTTAATGACTAATTTCAAGTCATTGGCTTCTAATTCTTGATTCTCAAATATATATGACTTCCTCTTGCTCTCTGCAGTTCTCCATTTCATAAAATGAGTCATGTATAATCACCTATATGATTAAAAATGAAACTACATGGAAAGGAATGAGATGGCAGCAAAATCATTATCTGATCAAATGGCTGTTATTTTGAGGGAAATCTCCAGGAAGGATGATGAAGTGAGGCTGTCTAACCTTGAAATTATAAATAACTATTATGTCTTTATTTTTCAAGGGATCACCAGCCTGCTTGCCAATGGAGTTTACAGTGCTGCGTATCCTCTGCATGACGTAAGTGATCTCGCAATGTATTTTACACGTCTGCTGTCTGTCACCGAGAAATCCCTCCTGTGTGACGTGTTGGTGGCATCATCCCAAACATGACTGGCTTTCTTCTCACTTGTGTCAGGACTGCAGTAACTTCTGCAGGTTGTTTCCATCCCTCTGCTCGCTTTTAAGGAATTCCCCACCTCAGTTCTCTGTCCGATGATCATAAATTTGAACGTTGGAAGAGTTGTTTCAGCGTTTTAGCAGATGAAATTCTTCTGTTTCCTGACCTTCTGCCCCCAAGGGCCCCCTTCTGACCACATTCATTCCCAGGGCACCAAGGAACTGGTTCCTTTGGCCACATCTCCCTGCGGAGGTGTCGGTGCCTGTGTGTCCGTGCAGTCAGGAAAAACCATAATCAAGAATCTGAAGTCACATATTCCTTGGGGCTGGATGTAACTGCGGACCTTCCTGCTGATGAAATCTGCTTCTGAGCAGCTCAGGGAGAGGTCTGGAGTGTGTTCGGCTGTGGTGCTCATCGAGAGGGTCAGTGAGGGCTCAGCAATTCCGGTGGCACTCAGAGCCAAGCCGGGGACCCCCATCCTGTCAGAGGTGCACACAGCCAGGTGCTGGTGTCCTTCTGATTTAGAGGTTCAGGGTACAACCAGAACTGACAAACACCTGCCCTTAGCCTTCCAGAAAAGCTTGGCAGATGTCGGGGGGACGTGGCAGTCATGCTGCTCCCTCCTGATGTGCTGCCTGTGTGAGTGCCCAAGGGCTGTCGAGCCCAGCGCCGGTTTTCCGGCCTGGGATGGGAGGATGAAGTGTGTCTTCCTGGTTTTCTGCTCCCCACTCTCACACTGGTTTCACGTGGGACTGTGAGAGCTTTATCTTGGAGCACCCAAGAGCAGAGCAGCCTCTTTGTCTGCCTGATGTTTGTCATACATGTCAGGTCTCTCGAACTCCAGCAGTGCCATGTAGAAATCGAGGAAGAAAGGTTAAATAAACTTCTCGTCGTGTTCCTGCCTCACAGCTTTAGACAGCTACTGATAGTCTTGTCTAGAAGTTATTTATTGTCTTAGTTTACTCCTTTATCATATCAAAAAACTAGCTGCAAATTAAAACCTCAAATCTAATCAGCCCTGAGTGTTTGGAGAGTCTGGAGAGGGAGCAGCTCTCTCAGCTGGCTTCTTCTCTTTCCAGCGGACTGAGCTGAACCCCAAATACCATGGCAATACCGCATCCTTTCCCTTGACATTTTTAGGCCACCTTTATCACTTATTCATTCCTTTTCCCCCCCATGACAGACACTATTGCTCTTTCCTAATGTGCCCAACGACAGAAGACAAAGTGTGCCATGACAAATGGGCTCCTAAAATACAGCATTATTTTACAGATTGCTTTTTCTGGTTTTGATGCATTAAGTGAGCGGGAGACGTGGGTATGCAGGATGCAGAGCAGTTCTTGGCACAGCCCGCTGGATGACGCAGATTTTCTCTCTCTTTTTAAAGGGTGACTATGAAGGTGAAAACGTGGAGCCCAATGACAGAAAAGTAAGTTGATGCGCAGTGGGGTTCAGCATATTCACAGGAGTCCCAGCCTGAAGAGACACCTGTTGGAATCTGGATGTTTTTGCCAAGATCCCACAGAAAAATGCTGCAAAAAGGCACTAAATTCCAAGCGGTTTAAGAAAAAAAAGTGCTTCCCAGCATTTAAATTTGCCCAAATGTGGGAATTTAGTGCGGATACGTATAAAGTACCCAGCTCAGTAGTGATACATTTCATGCCACATTGGCAAGAATATTGACATATAACTCCTCCTGAAGTTCAGATGATGTCATTTCAGGCCAGCTCTGATGAGAATATGCTCAGTCATATTCTGGTGTCTGTGTTGGGCATAAATCCTGCTTCAGGATCAGAATTGCAGGAGTGGGAGGGAGTGGCAGCTGAAAACATAAGCATAAAAGTGATGGGGAAAGAGAAATATTGAATATCTATCAGGCATAAGAGGTCCTCAGAAATGTTTAATGTGTGCTCCGCATCCACATGCCCTGTGGATGCACACACTGGGGCACTGCATCCCTTTTTGCTGAAGTTAAGGCTTTAAATTGTGGCTTTCTTGTTTGTATAGTGAAAGACATGCATTCATTGTGGTAAAACAAGTTATTAAAACAAAGAATAATGCAAGTTATGAAACAAGGAATCATCCTAAGGAAGTCCTTTTCCTAAGGAAGTAGGAAGTACTACTTTATACTTTCAAGGAAGTATGAGAAAAAAACCCAAATTTTTCCGCCTTTGTGGAAATGCTGGTGTCTTAAATTCAAAGCTCAGTTACTGCATCCTCCCCATCACACTTCCCCAAAGAAGGGTGGCTTTTGTCTGTGCATCAGACAAAAACTGAAGTGGAGAGGTGACAACCAGTTCTCTCAGGAGGAGCTACAAAATTTGGGTGTTGAATTTGCTGGGCTTTCAGACCTGAAACTGCCTTTCCTGTTTGTTTCGTGATTTTTTTTTGTCTCCAAAGAAATGCTCTGGACATTCAGGTCGTAGGAAAAGCAGATTTAAAGACCTTCAGCCTTTATATATAAAAATAGGTTCCCGAAATTGACAGTTGGCTGGTCCTTCAGGTGCAAATGGCTCATCAAAAGGCAGTGGATGTCATTTCCCTCCCTCTATTGATTTGTGTTAAAAATACCACACATCTGTCTTCTCATTATTAAGCAACACTTTGCTCAAGGAAAAATAGGATGAAAGTCCATGTTTTCTGTAAGAGTCCAGATTATCTTCTTCATTACTAACATTTCAAACCTCACAAATTCACTAATTTCACGAGTTCATTGGGTGTTTGGAAGTGTTTACCTTGGCTTTTGACTTTCAGTTCCATCAAGTAATCTTTTGGTGTGTTTTGGCATGTCTCTTCTGGTTTCTTGAAGCTTTCTTTAATCTTATCCAGTGCTAGGCTAGGCCTGTGCCTTTTTTAACAAGAAAATTAAAGGTTTGAGGCCTAGAAATGAAGTAAATATTTAGGTCTAGTGTTCTGATCTCCTCTAATCATGTCTTTGAAGCTGTGCTTTGAATATCAGGCTGATAAATGTCAGGATAAATGAGATAATTCATTTGTACTTCAGGCACAAATCTGGTTTCGAGTTGCACAAAACTAAAACATGGCACTGATGCAAAATCTCCTCGGCCTTGTGTTTTCTTGATATGCCTGACCATCTTAGATCACAGAAAAGGAATCTAATCTCCCGCATAAACTTAGTTTTAAAAATGAAATTTAAAAGAATGTATAAAAGGAAGGGGCTTAGCTAGTGCTGCATTTGGATGTTGAGGTGTCCCAAATCATTGCTTCCCAGACACAGTTTAAGGCAGTTGGCCTTAAACTTTTGGAAAATGTGGTTGAAAGAAACCTAAAGCAGAAGAAAAATAAAATTTGCAAGAATGTTGCTGTTTAATAAAGGCCTGCTGTTAAGTTTCAGTTCCTGCTCTTACTGTTGTAAGGAAATTAATAATGATTAATGACTTTGGGTTGCAGAGGGAAAAACCCACAGCCCACTTACATTTTTGACGTCATATTTCTGTAAAAGCTGAGAAGTTGCTTGTTGTTATGTTTTTTTTTTTTTAATGAGTCAAGGCCATTTGCATAAGTACAGCTTGGAAATTCTCTATTAATGGTTTGGCAGGAGAATTCCAAAATTGCCTTAGGAACATTGTTTGCTGTGGGACTTCTCTGTGATCAAGTGTGAGCAGGAGGAATGGGCATGGGCAGTGGCCAGGCTCTGGCCTGCCCTTCCTTTCTCTGCTGCATTTCACTGTAGACTTGTAGGAGTTTGACATCTGTCAAGTTTCCCATGATAAAATAGCCTGGAGTTTAGGGAATAACATCCTGTTTGGTCTAGGAACAAGACTAATCCTCTTGCCCTCCCTGTACTGATACTGGTTTCGGTCTTGGTTCCCCATTGAGTTTGATTTCTTGTTCACTCTGTTGGCTGACTTAAATGAGGGGAAAAAAGTCAGGTTTGAGAAGCAGTATTTATATCGTTTACAAAATAAAGGATAAGTTGAAGGTCTCAGAGGAACCTATTTTTGTGAGGGATTCAATTTTGCAAACCAGTAACGGGGATCATTGTTTTCCTTGGCCACTATCCTGACAAAAAGGAAGAGTGGAAATCATTGGCTTCTTGTGGTTTAAAGCTGAAAAAAATCATAAATGCAGCCTTTGAGGCACCTCAGCCCAGCACCTCTGGCTGGATGCTGGATTATATATTTTGTGTAGGAAAATGCCCTGAAGTTGTGCCAGGGGAGGCTGAGGTTGGATGTGAAAAGGTTCTTCCCCCAGAGGGTGGCTGGGCCTATGGGTCACAGAGCCAGCGCTGCTCTCCCTGTCTCTGCTCTAGGTATCCGTCAGTTCAGCTGCTGAAGAGCCTTTTAATGTGCTGGAATTCATCTCTCTGTTGGGTCATGCCAAACCATTGCATTTATTTTTAATACTTAATGCAGGCTGCGTGTGCTGGCATGGTTTGGGCCGGAACCGCGGCCTGGTGAGACCGGAGCTGTGGGCCCTGCAGCGGCCGGAGGAGAACCCACGGGTGCCTTAGAGCTCACCTTTCCCTTGCCTTTCTGTCTTCCAGCTCCTGTGTGAGGAGTGGGCGAGCTACGGGGTGTTTTATAAATACCAGCCCATCGACCTGGTGAGGTGAGAATTCAGCCCTTGGGGTGGGGTTTCCGCGGGGCAGAGCTGAAGCTCTGCAGGGATGCTCGTGCCCGTGCCCCTGGGGAGATGCTGCCCTCAGTGCCACCCCCGGGGGACTCCAGAGATATTCAAATTCACTGGGAGAAAAGGAGTTTTCTGTGAGTTGAAATGTGCTGCTGTATCCCACACAGCGTGAAAGCTTGCGGGGGACATATTTTTAATCAATTTTGTTTGCTCATGATGAGACCTGAGGCTCTCTGAAGAAAATGAGGTGCCTTTTTAAGAGGATTCACTCACAGAAGGTCCAAAGATACCAATTTGCACAGCAGAAACACAGTGGCGGGGGGAAAAAATGATCAGTGGGACAAACTTGTTTTCAGGGTGCCTGTATCTCTGGAGGGGCTCCAAGCATCATGAGAAAGAGAGTCCTCTGAGAAGAAAAAAATTCCCACAGGTCATCAGATCTTACTTTCTCCATGCCTAATCCAGATGTGATTCATAATTTTAGCCACGTTATATTTTAAGAAGTAGGAAACATTTCTCTCTCTCTCATTTCTTTTTCTTTTTTTCTAAATGTATTTCAGAAAATACTTTGGAGAGAAGATCGGGCTATATTTTGCCTGGCTGGGAGTTTATACACAAATGCTCATTCCAGCTTCAATTGTAGGGATTATCGTTTTCCTGTATGGCTGTGCAACTGTGGATGAGAATATACCCAGGTAAAATGGATGGATAAATAGATTCTGTTGTTGGAGGGCGCTTCAAGCTCAAAGTTGCCTTGCTTTAGAAATGTTTTGTCAGTAATATCTAGGCCGAGCACAGCTGAAATTGTAGTTTCTTGTTCCTGGGTCTTGCCCTGTGCCACCCACATCCTGACACCCCAGCCCCTGTTCCCGAGGTCTGTCTGTGTGTGCTCCTAAAACTCTCCATCCTCACGCTTCATCTTTTGGAAGCTGTGCTTAAAATTAATCCACCTCCACAGGCCCCACTGATCTCAGCTTCCAGTAAGCCACGGAGCTCTCCCAAGGGCACAGAACAGCCCGTTTCTATCTCATTAGCATTCATTGTTAATATTACTTGGGGAGTTTGCATTGATGTCCTAAAAATAATTCTTGGCTGGCCGCTCAGGTGGTTGGGTTTTTTTTCCCCTAACTCAGATCATTATGTTAAAACAAACCAGCGAAATTCTGCTAATGAGGGGGTTTGGTGCTTCCTAGCACAGAGTGCTGAGGAGGGCATTGTGTGACAGAGAGATGCATCAAGAATATGCATCCCTCAAATAAGCTACTGTGATCACATCAACAAAATCTGGACGTCTTCCTACTTTCAATCTTTTAGCAAGTTTTGTATTAAAACGTTTTTAAAGCCCTTTGATTTTGCATTATTTGCCCCGCATGCATCATCAGCTGGAGATGCAAATTGCAGGGTTTGTACAACAAGCACCAGGCCTGAATAACAAAGCAGATAATGGATACCAAAAAATAGATTTAATTTTTTTTTTTGTTCACTAAGATTGCTTTGTAGTGCTTCCAACAGTTGAAGAAAGTCAAAGGGAGGTTCACTGCTGCTATTTCACAGATGGAGCAGAGAGGAGATAAATTGGTTGAACTCCAGTCTCTTGATGTTCAGCACTTCCCTTGTACCTTATCTATCACTGTAGTTCGTATGTCAAAACAGGAGTGGTTTATTTTATTTTTATTTTATTTTATTCTGTGAGATCTTGGAGTAGAAAGCATAGGGCCTTTTGCCTTTCCTTATGTTCCCTCTTATTCCCTGGAATGGAAGTAGAGCTGGGGAAGGAGGGAAGGAGCCAGCCTCACATGAGGATTTCAGCCCCTGCAGTGGTGCAGGATCGGATCCAGTGGTCCTACAGAAACAGCTGCTGTCCAGAGGAGAAAAGATCACCAGAGCACAAAATTGAAGCCACCCTGACCATGCTTTTCCCTCCTCTTGTGGCTCTGTTGCAGCATGGAGATGTGTGACCAGAGGAACAACATCACCATGTGTCCCTTGTGTGACAAAACGTGCAGTTACTGGAAGATGAGCTCTGCTTGTGCCACTGCCCGTGCGAGTCATCTGTTTGATAACCCTGCAACTGTCTTCTTCTCAGTCTTCATGGCTCTCTGGGGTAAGAAGATCTATGCCTTGATGTTAAGCTTTTAATTATTTAAAATACAACAGGAAGAAACAGAGGAGATAAAGCAGTATATTTATACACAGGCAGTTAATGATACAAAGAACTCCTTTTTTTCTTCTTCTTCTTCCTTTTTTTTTTTTTCTTTCCCATGAAACTGTCACACCCAAATTTATATTCTGGACTGGAGGCTAAAATTCAAAACGTTGCTCAAGCTGAATAGCAAATGAAATTGTTAAGCATCTGTCATGAAACTGCTGCGTGGTATGTCAAAATTTCATTAACGGGATTGCACAGCTTGCCAAAAAAAAAAAAGAAAATCTCTTTGCAGAGCCAGCTTCCACTTTAGAACATTACAGAAGAAATGTATTAATGTACTCTGGGGTTGAGGGGAGGGCTCCGGGGGGAAGTGTAATGGCCTTTAGCGTCTTCAGGACAAACCAACATTGATTCCTGAGTGTGCTCTGAGATGCAATTAGGTTTATCAGCAGGCAGACCATGCAAGGAGACTGGGAAGAGGGAACAGTGGTGGGGAGGGATTTTTCCTCATCCTGATGCTGCCCTCGTGCTTTGAGCCCTTTCTGGGCATGTCTCTAGAACTTGGTTCAAAATGCAAACTCTCTCATGAAATCTTTGTGAGGATGTCCTCAGGAATGGTTATGGAGGGCTTCTCCCCTCCCTGCTGGGGAGGGATGGGGAACCTCCTTGCTCCAGGAATGGGCTCTGGGGGAGAGGAGATTTGATGGCCACATATTCCCAGCAGCACTGAGAGCAGCAGCACAAGCCTCCCTGTACACCTCGCTGTGAATTAGCATAACCCGTTCTGGATTATATTTCATCCCAGTAATACACCCTGAGCTTTTATCTCTTCTAGTACGCAGGGAACTGTTTGTGCGTTACCATTCATCTGAACTGATTTAAGTACAATTCAACATAATTTAATTTTAATTTTTGGCCGAGGCTTGTGTTTGGGATAACATTGTTTTAGATGCAGCACTGAGAGCTTATGATCAAGTACCACAAGGAAAGTCAAACGTCAGCTTTAGTCTCCCTCATTTTCCATTATTGTGAGCCCCACATGGATCTTGGCATGTTGTCCTGTTGTCCAGAAAGTAACAGCAAGCAGCTATGGGTCTCTTCATCCATCTTTTTACACCCTTGTGCAAAGTAAGGCAGATTGGCAGAAGCCAGGTTCTGGGCCCTGCACACAGTCTGAGAGGGTTTTGAAGTGGGACGTGAAACTCCTCAAGCTCTTTTGAGCCAACATAAGGTTTTGTTGTGGTACAATACCATATAAAACAAATGTTGTTTCAAAGAGGTCTTTTTCAACTGGAAAACTAAGAACTTTCTCCACATAGTTTTGAATTCGTGTTGTTGAATTCATGTGCATGTGAAATCGGAAAGTGCAGGTGCTCGTGGCAGAGCAGGGGTGCAGCTCCCTGGCACCTTCCCCCAGGGCTCCCACACAACCCAGCACTCCAGACACTGTCCTCTCCTTTTGCCCTGTTGTGCCATGGGGGGGTTTCCAGCAGCATCTTGCTTGTTTTCCATATTTCTGGCTGTCAGTGGAAGCTGCAGCCCCCACCCAGCGTGAGGACTGCTGGCAGCGAGGAGAGGGGAGGCAGTTCTGTGACAGGGACCCTCTCAAGACACAGCTCTGGCCATCCCGACTCACAGGAAGCCTGTGGCTTGTGAAGGGGCTCAGCTGTAGCTTTTCCACGTGGGAGTTTTGCTTGGAAGGCGAATGAATGTCATGGCCCCAGCCTGGCTCCAGTCAAGAGGGTGTCCTTTCCTCTCTGTTCAACTTTGTTACCCTCTCCCTGCCTCTGTTTTTGCTGGATATGAACGTTTCTGAGCACATCTGTTAATACTCACTGTGGGAAGCTCCCCTGGGAACACCATTTCTTGGTAGACTTGCCTCTTTCATAATCACTTATTTATTATACAACACTGGTGTATTCCCAGCATCTAAATATGTCCTCTGAGAACTCGCTCGGTCTCAGGGGCAGATAGACTGATATAGACTGGGATCATTCACTGGGACTCAAGAATTGCTTTAACAAGGTTTTTTTCTCTGAGCCTTCTCCATCAAAAAGAAAATGGACGGGGTTTTAATGATTAAAACCTTTAAAGGCTTCCTCTTTCACAGCCAGCCCACAAGCAGCTTTCACAAGAGTGTTTGGGTGTGATGATTAGAGCCAACCACACTACTGTGACCACTAGATGGATGTAATTATAATGATATAAAAATGCTTTATCTGGATATCTTTGAGGGAATAACTCTACCATCAGTACAAGTGAAATAATTCTTATTTTGTACAGGTAAGACTCAGGTTTTTTGGACTCACAGATGAAATGATAAGCAATTGAAGACCAATAATATCATGAGTCACACATACAAACATTTAAATAAATTTGGCTGCCTGACTTTCTTAGAGTCCTTAAAAATGGCAGGCATCTTCCTGCGTGAAGCTGTGGATGTAAAAATGCCCTTTTTTTTTTAGCTTACTTGCATAAAACATTTGGCTCCTGGCACATCAGTGTTTCCCAGCCAGATGTGACTGCTGAGTAAAAAAGAAAACAGCAATGAAGTTATGTGGTAATATGTGGTATATGTTAAACTGTTGTTTCAGCTGCCACCTTTATGGAGCACTGGAAGAGAAAACAGATGCGCCTCAACTACAGGTGGGACCTGACTGGGTTTGAAGAGGAGGAGGTTTGTCCCTTCAGTTCTGACTCTTTGCCTTCCACCCTGCTGTTGCCCTGACCTTACAGACTTTGCCTCATGTTCCTGGGAGGGTTCCATCCTTTAGAAGGAAGGAAAATCCCTATAAATGAACTGTTTGAGGTTTCTGTAGCAAGGGCATGACAAGTCCAGTCCTGTTTCCATGGGAACGTAATTGTATAGCCACAAAATGTGATATTTTTTTTTTTAGTTTGAAGTGTGTAGTGGGGTCACACCTAGCAGTGTAGGCATGGAATATACAGCTCAGCCCTTCTGCTGGGCTGAAGTCTGGGTGCCAAGAGCCAAGGACCTCATTCATCACACACTGCTGTAAATCAGAAATGAGTGCGCTGAAGCTGATAAAGTTACAGCACTGTAAAAAAGGCACTGAAAAACTCCTATTAACTTTAACGATGTAGGATCAAGCCCTGACTTGGAAAATACCTCAGGAAACATTGCCAGACATGCGGGCTTGAGGCTTGGGGAGGGACACAGTGTGGAGGTGGTGGAGTTTTTTGCAGTGGCTGAAAAAAAGTAATATCCCTGGCCAGGTCTATGCTAAATCTGCTAAAGAGCATAAAAGAGAAAAGGGCCAAATCTGTATGAAAAGAGATCTTCAAAATCAATGAAGTTCTACAAGGAAAGGAGAGAAAATCCTCAGTCAGCTGAGAAACTGTTTCCCACCTTTTCGGTTTCGATTTTGCCGCTTTACAAAAAATACAGGAGCCACCTTCCCGGAGCAGAGCACAGTCCCAGCCCCCAGCCGTGCCCTGCTGTTGTTATTAAAAGCAGTATGACCTCCCTTGTCACGTCCCTAGATGTCCTAAATAGATCCACAACAAACGCTGCTCACGTGAAACACAAACCTCACCAGCCCGGGGTCTGACACCCCGCAGCTTGCTGAGCCTGGCGCGGCCATCGCTCCCCTCGCCCCCAGAGCCCTTCTGCTGGAATTATCTCCCCTTAATATGTTTATCTCCTCCACAACGTGTCCAGGTGCCCTGTGCCAGCAGCCTCTGTGCTGGTCCATACCTGCTTGCTGGGGGAGAATATAGGGATTTATTTCCTGGACACTATATGCTCCTTTATTTTTGGTAACTTGTTAGCATACATGAAAGGGGAGAGGATTAAGTGTATCTTTCCAATGTCTGCTTCATGTCTGAGTTCAGAGCTCTGCACAGCCAAACCAGCAGCTGTCAATACAGTATATTTTATTCTGTGTTTTGGGCAGTGATAAATAACGCAGTCATGGGTTTAGCACAGAATTGAAGATGCTCCTGTTTCTGATTTGGGGGAAACTTAAGCTAGAATCATGTTGAACAGTCGGGGTTTCGAGTGAAATGCTAAAGCCCAAAGTGTCTCATTTTCTGGTGTTTTTAGGGATGCCTGGTTCATACAATTCTTACAGTAATGTTAATTAATATAGAACATGAATAGACTGGGTTTTTCTCTGGTAGTGTCTAACCATCCACTGTACCTGTACTTGCTTTATGTAACTTTTAATATATAAATACAATATGACCTGCAACAGTTCAGTAATCAAATTTTTGTTTATTTGTTTTTTTGTTTTTTCTTGTTTTTCGTGGGTTTTTTCTGGTTTCCTGAAGGAGGCAGTCAAGGTTTGGAAAACATTTTTTTTTTAAATCGCTCCTACCTTTTTTATTCCATGTCTACTGATGAATGCCATCTTTTGATCTCCATTTCTCCTTTTTCGAGCATCAGATTTTCTTTAGAACTCCCACTGATTGCTTTGCCTATACACCCTTCCCCTCTCCACTTGTTCAGACTTTTTTCAGCTCCGTTCTGTTTCCCATCCAATGCATAATTTTGAATTCTGACTCTTTTATGAATGTGTAATTATTGGGAATTCTGAATCCATGGATCTTCCTCAATCTTTTGGCTGTCTCTTACTTCCAAGTGTCTCCTGCACCTTCTCCTGCAATGCAGACAGAGAATCTGTGGATGCTGTCCAGGACAGAATTAGGGGAACACCCCAACTGACAATTTTATAGGATCCCAAAACCAAATATTTTTCATACTTACAGCAGAAAATTAATCCCCTCGTGAGCTGAGGGTCACTGAAATTAATTAATGACACTTAACTTTTATCAAAAATAGATGTAAGTAAAATCCAAGCATCATGAGCCATGCTGTCTGCAGGTTGTGCTACATATCTCATATATTAAATTTAATTTAAACAGCACTGCACATTGCTGTCCAAATCGTTCTGCAGTTGCTGGTGTAGACACAGGATTTAACTTTTTTTTCAGTTGTAGTCAACTATCAACTGACATGAATGACATACCAAATGATTTGGAATTCAGTTAGAAAACTCAGAAATTATCAGGAAATCGACCTGCAGAGAACACATCTGTAGCTGATAGAGAAAAGAAGTAATGTTGCTTTTTTAATTAAATATGACTTCTTTCACAGGATCACCCGAGAGCAGAATACGAAGCAAAAGTTTTAGAAAAATCCCTGAGAAAAGAACACAAACATAAAGAGGTATGGTAAAAATATTCATTTGTTTCACTTATGAAAAAGAAGGTTGTTACAGCAGGCAGTGACCCAAGAATAAGAAATAGGTAAAAAATAGTCACTGCTCAGTGTGTTTAAATTCCAGGTGCCTTCATCCGGACATGAGATGCTCAGGGTGTGCCAGGCACAAGCCCTGATTAAATCTAGAAATGCCTTTACTAATTAGATTCAGGAGTGTGGCTCAGGGAAACTGATTGAGCCTCATCAAAGAGGTGCTCCTCTAATGCTAATAAATCAAGTTTGAGAAAACTGTAACAAACCATCTTGTTCTGTGCAGCAAAAGTACCCAAAGCCTCTCTTTAGGAGAAGTTCTCTGACTTGCTGGACTTTCTCTGCAAATAAAAGTATTAATGAAGAGTACTAACCCCGATTCCCACGCCGAATTCCAGCTTTGGCAATAACCTTCTGCCTTTTGAAAGCACAGCTTCCCTTTTATCCCACTGAACGAGGCAGTGCTCATTTATGCTTTGAACTTGCTCTTTACATCGCCATGAGAAAGGGGCTGCCACTCATCCCAGGAGCACCTGCCTCTTGCCAAGGGACAGTGCAATCTCTGCAAGCAGCTTCCCTGCCCTTCCACTGGAGCTGGAATTCCTTTTCTGTCAGCAGCAGAAAGAGTTGGGAAAGCTCCTTTTCTCCCCTGCACACTGACGCCCGTCCTACCTGAGGTTATTCCCCCTTCAGTGCAAGAACTGAGCCATTTGTGTGCCGTGGTTTTCATGAGAGAAGTGAAAACTCCAGCATAAAACCAAACCTGCTGGCAGAATTTCCTCCCTTGTGTCTGTTGCCAGTGGCACCACAATGTGGAACCATTCCCTAAATTGGGATTTTGTGACAACCCTGTGAAAATACAACTGCAAAAACAACATTTACATGATGCACTCTCTGGGGGCAACACACAGAGATGGGTGTTAAAATAAATTTATACTTGAGAACCACTTAAAAGATGCTACAGAGCTGCTGGTGGTGTGTTCCCATTAATCTATAGGATGCTGTGTGTAAGTGGTTCAGGGCCATAAGCAAGTCAAATCCCTTTTTAAGTCCCTTGCAGAAGAGAAACAATTTGGGTTGCTGCCCTATGATAGGCTGGGTAAACGATTTTAAATACAGACTACTGTATTCTGCTTAAAACCTGTAACTTGCTGTACTTTGGAGTATAATCAGAATTCGGGTCTTAAATGGGGAAGACCAATCAGACAACTAATGAATGGTGGCCCTCCAATACTGGAGAATGAAAGTTGAGCAATTATGAAAGGATTTTTTTTTTTTACCAGACTATTTATAAGTTTTTGGGCTGTGTTCAATTTGGATGTTACTAATTTGGGAAACGTGAGAAAAGGAGGTTTTTTCTGAAAGACTTGGTGGTTATCTTTCATTGGGATCTAGTGTGTTAAAGTTCGAATTCAACAGTTGTAAGACGACTTGGAAACCCTCTTAAAGAGAAAATATCTAAAGCTAAACCAAAATTTCTTATAGCTTTTTCAAGAGAAGTCCAATTAAAAAAAAAAAATTAAAGGAAAAAAATTTGGACATTCTTTATACCTTGTGAAAGAGAAAGCAGAGCACAATCCTGTATTAAAAAGGTAATATCCTTTGCAGGATTGCCTGACGTTCCCTAGGATTTGGGGCAAGCGTTTGTCTTTTGTTGCTGTTATGTTTTATTAACTTAAAGCTGAAACACCAAGCCTTAAGCAAACTAACAGAGCACTCACTTGTGCTAAAGTGCTGTGTCAGTAGAGGATATGGAATTAATTAATGGAATTAATTGAGCAGGGCTTTGTAATGCCATATTGCCCGACCCTTCTCTGTTTCCTTTGGCTGCCATCAGAAGCACCGATATTTTCCGGAAGAGACAGCAAACAAATGGAGACAAAGAGTTAAGACAGTCATGGCTGGGGTGAAATTGGTTCTTTTTATTCAAACTTATGAAGAAACTCAAATTATGAGTAATTATGGAAGACACAAATCAATTTGTTTTTGGCTGTTGAACCTTTGTTTAATATTCACATTCAGTTCTGGGTTTCTTCCCCTTCCTCCCCTTGTTCCTTCAGCACTTTTTGGGACGCTGTTCTATGAGTTGGGAATGGCACTGCATGGCTAATCTTAGCTTCCCCATCCTGGATGTTATGCTTTGCAGTGGAGCATGGGCCATGTGTTGAACGAGTCACCTGCACTTCCCTGGGACAATGTGCATGCCATAAAAACAGAATTTGAGCAGTAGTTTTGTGTGCGTTACAACGTGTGCATCGTCTCCTGCGACGTTCCTGTCGTTGTTCATTTCCTGGTGTTTCCAAACAATTCCGGGCATTCAAGATTGTGAAGGGCTCCAGAGGAGCAACGCTCTTCTAAATGAGTATTTTGTAGCCAAATTCAGGCAGTGGCTGGATCAGGGGAATTCAGAGAATATAAAGACTTGTTATATAGAAAAGCACAACGTGGTTTGGGTTGGAAGGGACCTTAAAGATCACCTCTTTTCCAGCCCCCCTTCCATAATTCCTTAGTGTAGTCCATTGAATACTGTGGAGATAGCCAGGTAAAATTAAAAATCACTCACATCAAAGGAATTTCAAGCCTTACCACCCATCAAAACTAGATCTACCCTGTCAACTGAGCGTTCACCTTGGAGCTGCTCCGTAGCACGAATTAATTTAATACTTAAATCTGTATTTCAGTGGAGCCAGCTGTGCAACAGCAGAGCTGCAAATGTTAACTGTGGAGGGAGAGAGGAAGGAGGGGGATTTTTCTAGGGAAAGCTAAAGAAAATATTTAACAGCAAGAGAGACCTTACTGGTTTATGACAGCCTATTTGCATGTTTCCTTCAAAAAGTACACAGAAAAATCTGATTTATTTATACTCCCAGCACAGGCGCTTGACCAGTCTGGACCTGGATACGGAGTAAACAATTTGCCTGTGAGGAATTGTGACTGTAAACACTGTGTCTGCATCTTCTAACTGGTTGTGGTTTTGCCAGCCTTTTCTTCCCCCTCTCTGTTTCCACCACATGTGTAAAATCCCGCTCTCCTTCTTTATTAAATGTACCTCTTTTTTCCCCCCCAAAAAATTTTAGACAGATAAAGAGAAGCTGACATGGAAGGACCGTTTTCCAGCCTATTTAACCAACTTTGTTGGCATCATCTTCATGGTAAGCATCACCTGGCAAAACCTGAAATTTTTGGTACTGAGTCATTGCATGGAAGAGAAGCGATAGAAACTTTATCAGGTGGATGTGGTTCACAAACGGCTTTTTCCCAGTGAAAAAATTCAAGCATTTTACTGGTTTATGATCTAAAATATTTTCGAGAGCTTGGATTTCTACTTTGCTGTCTCTTTCCAAGAAAGAAAAAAGAATACTAAAATGGGGTGGGGGAAAATGAGGTGACAGAAATGAAAATTCCCACCACCACTGATGGGATGAAACTTAAAAAGTACAGAGAGCCCTCTCAGAAAGTGGTCAGGGAGTAGAGACCAACATCATTTTTATAATCAGACTTTTGGAAAGAAATGACGTTGCCAGTTGCAATCAAAATTGCAAGGATTTTTAATAAATCATTCAAATTTGGAGCTACACCATCTAACAGGAGAATTTAGATTTTGCAAACAGAGCACTTAGTTCAAGAAAAAGGTAAAATAATGATGAGAACAGCCTTCTTCCATTTGCTGATAAAGCATCGGTGTTTAAAACAAATGTTGACAGATATAATAATAATTCAAGCCATGGAACAGATTGGCAGAGAGATAAAAAAGAGCTTAAACCCTTTCCAAAGGTAAAATTCACCAGACTAAGTCAATTAATTTGGTTCCTTGGGATAGGGATTTTGGTTTAGGGTTGGGTTTTTTTAATATTTGTGTTTTCAGAGATCGGAAATGCAACAAATCTCATATTTTCAGCAGAAGAATCAATACCTTTTGAGAATTATGTCTTAAAATCATTCCTCTATTTAAGCAATGAAAAATTGAGAGGGATTTTACTGTGCCAGGAAGCGTGTTGATTTAATCAGATTTAATTTCTGTTTGTGATTATGAAAGCACAGCGAGCCTGAGTAAGGGATTTGAAGGCTGGTGTGTAGAGTGAAGCTGAAATACTCTTCTTTGTTTCAAATCTGGCTTTTCTTGTATAACACAGAGGAAATTCCATGTGTCTATGCTGTTGGTGTCGGGGCTGAACGCAAGCCCACTAACACTTTTAATATTAGTATTTATATTAATTACAATTGTTATTTATATTCATTAGTTATATACAGTATTTTAGAATTTATTTATTAGTAATATGTATTTTTTAATACTGCTAAGCAAGGAGTTTAGATTTAGGTGCCTTAAAAACAAAAAGCCTTTTGGCTGCGATTGTGGCATCATGGTGTCATTTTTTTTCACGTGATTTTCAAGTAACAGAAGAGGATCCTTTCTCACCGTTCATCAAAGCCTGAATGCAGAATTGGGTGGAATTGGTGTGGCCCAGAGGTCCCATTTTTAAGGTTATTTCTAAATCCCAAGAAAAGCATTTGAAGGTAAATCTTTGGTAAGGTTTTGGGCGGTTCTTCCTCGCAGGTCGGGCTGACGTTCGCCATCGTGTTTGGAGTGATCATCTACAGGATCTCCACGGCCGCTGCCCTGGCCATCAGCTCCACGCCCTCGGGGCGCTCGAGTGTCCGCGTCACCGTCACCGCCACCGCCGTCATCATCAACCTGGTGGTCATCATCATCCTGGACGAGGTGTACGGCTGCATCGCCAGGTGGCTCACGCAGATCGGTGCGTTGGAACCCTCAGCTCGCCGGGAGGTGTTTAAATCAGAGCACCCAGATGACTGGGGCTCGTGAGCAAAGCCAAGGACATTGAAATCTGTGGCTAAAATTCCACTGTAGAACATTTCTTTTTTTAATTGTTTCCAAAAAATTATGAGTAACAAAAGGTCCGGAAATCTTTTCAGGTAAAGTTTTCGCCCATCTACAAATGATAGACATGAAGGTCAGGCAGGTGTGGAATGCAATTGGAATTGCTGCTGTAATGTGTCTGACTGGTGGGATCCTCAGGAGACTGACCACTGACCTCAGTGCAGCCACACTGCTTTTATATATATACATATATATCACTATACATATATATATATCCCTTTGTTTAAGAGGTGGCTGATGTTCTCCAAAACCCACATTTATAAGATCTCAAAATGTTTCCAGGTAGGATAATTCCTTAACGTTTCTCATCCATGTCCCATTGGTTCCAGAGGTACCAAAGACCGACAAGAACTTCGAGGAGCGGCTGATTTTCAAGGCTTTCCTGCTGAAATTTGTCAACGCCTACACCCCCATTTTCTACGTGGCTTTCTTCAAGGGCCGGTGAGTCATGAAAGGGCCGTTCTGGCTTTCAGTTTGTTGGAGGCCTTTTCAGGACTAAACTTTAGGTGGTCCCACTCAAAGGCATGGAGTATGACATAAATTACTTTAGGAATCAAATACTGAAAGTATAAAATTCATCTGATGCTTATAACTCTAACCATTGTGCCCTAGATTTGTTGGACGTCCAGGAGACTACGTCTACATTTTCCATTCCTTCCGAATGGAAGAGGTAATTGAATTTCTGTCCTGTCTGGGATCGTGTTGGATGGATGGGAGCACCCTCTGCCCCTGCCAGAGGGGTGGAGGAGATGTTCTGACTGACCTCTCCTCTGTCCACCCCAGTGTGCCCCAGGAGGCTGCCTAATGGAGTTGTGTATCCAGCTCAGTATCATCATGTTGGGCAAGCAGCTGATCCAGAACAATTTGTTTGAGATTGGCATCCCGTAAGTAGCAACTTCTGTTCGTTTTGGTTTTGTGGTTTTTTTTTTTTTTAATTATTGTGCCTGTCAGTGTAAAATAACTGAGAAATGAGCACTGAGTGAGCAGAGTGGACTGCTCAGCAAATTGTCTCCATTTCTCTCAGAAAAATGAAGAAGTTTATACGATACTTGAAATTGAAGCGTCGGCGTTCTCTAGACCATGAAGAGCACATGAAGAAAAAGCAGCGTTACGAAGTGGACTATAACCTGGAGCCCTTTGCTGGACTCACCCCGGAGTACATGGAAATGAGTGAGTGAGGTGGAAAGAAAGCATTTTAAACCGTAATTATCGTGACTAATTGGGGTGGAGAGCTGAGCTTTTTGAACTGTACATTCAGCAGACAGTGGATATGAGATAACTGAATTATTAACATGTGCAGTCTTGGGCTGGAGCGTGTTTCAGCCAACCCTGGCTGCTGGAGGGCTGAGTTGTGCTCTCTGCTGTTCCCAAGCCCTTACTTTAGCACGATGTTTTAGGTATTTTCTTTCAAGCCATGTGACACATCACTGTCAAGTTTCAAATGCAAATGATTAAGTGGCATCTACTGGAGATTGTGAGGCATATTTCACCATCAGTTGAACACTGCACTGGAAATAAGTTCGTTCAGGTTTGATCATTTCCACACCAGAGTCTTTTTTCTGATATCTGGACTAAATCTTCTGAGAGGAGTGCAAGTCTGTAGACCAGGTTGTACTTTACAGATCACACAGAACTTTTTTTTTTCAAGTAATATCTTACATTGAGTGAGACAAATTAGAATATCTGGTGACCTTGATGTTCAGAGTACTTGAAGCAGATGGGAATTCAGTGGTACAAACTACAGGGCCATGCTGCCAGTTCCTAAAAATAAGAAAAAGTGCAGTTACTGAGATCAGCATTTGGAAGTAACAGGAGAAAGATGGGCACTGGCAGTACCAGGACGAGCATGACATCCATGCAAAAAGCAAATATGATCCCCAGTCACAGGAAGCAAGTTATTCCAGGCAGAGGCTCAGAATCAGCCATGTCCTTTCCAAAGCTTCCAGTGGGACTGGTGAAGGCCAAAAACCTGCCAGGTAGAACATGGCAAGTTTAGGTAGAGCCGACACGGTCACTGCCATAATCTCACTCCTTCAGGTGACTCCTGTGCCAGCCTTGACCATGGAAAAAATGTTTTAGGAGCTTCTCCATCCTTCTGGGTACTTTTGCTTTGCCTTTTGCAAGGTGGCAACTGGCCCTTCCATGCCCAAACGGAGCAGCCATCAAGCAAACTGTGTCTGACACAGAAAATGGAATTGAGTCCCCCAGAACTTGTCATCTTGTGAGAATTTGGGGGCTGGCACTGACGTGGCAGTGGGTGCATTTGGTAAGTACTGACAACAGGCACTGAACTGTTTTGGTTTTTTCTTTCCAGTTATCCAGTTTGGGTTTGTAACTTTGTTCGTTGCCTCCTTCCCACTGGCACCTTTGTTTGCTTTATTGAACAACATCATTGAAATCCGTCTGGATGCCAAAAAATTTGTTACTGAGCTGAGGAGACCGGTAGCAGTGAGAGCAAAGGATATAGGTAAGTGGATATTGCTATTGTATCCCTGTTTGTTTATTCCTGGACTGATGGCAGGATGTTGTTATGCTGAGCTGGTTTCAATAACAGGGAGATATTTATAGGAAAAGTCAGAACCTTCGACTGTGGCTTACCTGTGAATTGTCATAATTTATCAAGGCTTTACCTTTAAAATAGGAAGAGCAGAGCTTTAAATTCAGATGAATATTTCATTAAGTAAACATTATCACTTTTTAAATCAAAATGATCAATGCAATAGCAAAATATCTCACACGGCTCTGACATCACAGCCCTTCCTGGCAATGCAGTTTTCATGCAGAAGCAAAAATTTCTGCATTTAATAACTCTGGACTGGCCTCAGAAATACCCTTGGGAATGAGAGGAGACTCAGAAGTCTGTGGGTAAATGTATCCCTGTGTCCCTGCTCAGCAGAACGTCAGAAGGGTGAAAACTACAGTGGATAGAAGCTGGAACTGGGCTCTGTGGCTGTGTGGGGACAAGAGTCCAGTCCTGCCCTTACAGCAGGGCCAACACGTATGGGTGTTTGTAATGAGGGAGCTGCTTCTCCCAAATGGTGGTTATTCATGACTAAAAAGCTCCTCAAAATAAAAACAAAAGTAGAAATAAAATAACTGTCCTTGTTACAGAGCCAGGCAGCAAGAGCAGAGAAATGTATCTGTTATTAAAACTCTGTGTTCATTCTACTGCTGTACAGGCAGAGTTTTCCTTTTTTTTCCTCGGGCTCATCCTTGTGCCCTAGGATCATCCTAGACTTGAAGAACACATCCTGTTTTGCCATGACTTTGCTTTGGGCGTGTTTTGTGGCTCCCTGATTTGATGCAGCAGGTTCAGTTTGCTGGTGGAGATGATAGGGAGGGTGATGTTGATTCTTTTGACTGTGGTGGGGGTTTGATTGGGGTTTCTTTATTTGTTTCTGAGAAGGTGTTAATTGCAATTCATTGCAGTTCAGTCCCATTCTTCAAACCTCAAAAAATTAGGTGCCAAATCACAGTTGTTCTCCCTTTGCTTATAAGCCATCAAATTAATTTTTTATAATTTGTTCTTTTTCTGTTTAAAATACAATTCTAGCTCAGCACAATCCTATGTGCTCCTAACTGTGTTAACTGAAGATGTAATTTATCTAATTTTAAGGACTAGAACAGCATTGACGTGTTTGTCTCCTTCCTTAGGAATCTGGTATAATATCCTCAGAGGCATTGGAAAGCTTGCTGTCATCATCAACGTAAGTAAATCAGCATGAATTAAATTTGAATTCAGTAGGCTGGCTTTTCCATTCTGCTCCATTAGTTTTATTTCAGCACAAATCCCTTAAATCAAGTCCAAGTATATGATTTAGACATTTTTGGAAATATCAGAGGATGAGTTGCTGTGTTTATTTTCAAGCTGTGATAGCAGTAGCAATAACATAAAATAGTAAGTAGTCACTGCTGCTTTTTTCCAGAATGTGTTCATGGAACAGTTTTGCCCTTCAAACAAATATGACCACAGCTGCTTACTTTTACTCCTCTGAAATACTATCAGTGGGATGACACGTATTTTTTAATTTCAGCCCTATTTTGGGTAAGGTGAAAGTCAGTTCAGCTCCTCAGAGTGCAGAGTCCCTCCCTCGAAAATCTGCCCTTGAGCTGCATTGCCCCCACTCAGAGAGCTCGGAAAATCCTGAAAAAAAAATTAACTCAACATCTTACAGAAGTTTAGCAGGCCTTAGTGTATTAAAGCATGTACTTGGGTACTATTCTACATGAATAGACACCCACAACGACCATCCTCCTTGCACCCCAGCTGGGGAAAGATGAAAACAAAGGCCAGCTGAAATTCAACACGTTTGCACTGCAGCAAAGCAGGGGCTCTGTAGGGCTTGTGGCCACATGTCCATGGACTCCCTTGGGGTTTTTTTACATTATCCAGACTTGCAATCCCTTCATGTTGTCCCCAGGGTTCTGTTTTGCTATGGCAAACCCACTCTTTTGGTCGTTTGGTATGCTGCCTTAGTTTGTCTTTCCCATTTCTCCTCTTTTCCTTTGGAAATAATTTCTCTCTGTTTTTTCTCTTTTGTTCTGTGTAGTGTCTCTTCATCAATACCCCGTGTTATTTTTCCCTCTTTGATCAGTGTACCGCTCCTCTTTACCATAAAATAAGTGAAACATTTTGTACTGTGTTTGTTCCACATGTACATGAGATTTATGCCAGTGGCAATGTTTCATAATGATGATAAATGAGGAAGGCTAAAGTCATGAGGAACTCAGCCCAACTGGCTGTCATGCCTTCTCTCCACGATCTTCTTAGAAAATTTAAAATAACTGGATGAAATGCAACTTTTGTGACCATAAAAATAAAACCGGGCTGAGTCTCCTCATCCTTTTATCCTGAGGAAGTTAAGAACCACATGCAATTAATGTCCTTTTGCAATGCAATGAGACTCTGAAGAGTCAAATCACCCGTCAGTTGTTTGCAGGACGGAAAAGCAGCTGGAAATCAGTCAGCTGGACCTCGTGCAAGGCACCAGGGAGAAGCTGTAACAGGGACACGGGGAAGCAGAGCTGTGGTAGCTCTCCCCTGGTGCCGGGGGGTACAGCTGCTCCATTTTTGGGGGGCCCAGGTTGTCACCCACGCAGACACCTCGGCTGGGGTGGCACTGCTCCAGGGACCGCAGTGAGCGGGCAGTGAATACTCCCGTGCTGGTGCAGGGAATGCTGCACCTTCAGGGCCCTCAGGCCCCCCTGAGTGGTGCGAGTTGTTTGGGCGAGTCACGATGGAGGATGTGATGAACTTAAGCTCTGCCTGGGTACTGCGCTCACTCTCTACTCTTGTGGCTCAGGCATTTGTGATCTCATTCACATCCGACTTCATTCCACGCCTCGTGTACCTGTACATGTACAGTGAGAATGGCACCATGCATGGCTTCGTCAACCATACACTATCCTCTTTTAATGTCAGCGATTTCCAAGCAGGAACAGCTCCCAACGACCCCCTGGATCTTGGCTACGAGGTTCAGATATGCAGGTACTCTCTCGAATGATCGCTAACGTGAAGTGTTTTCACAGCTGGCTGAGAATGTGGCAAATTCTTACATTCCTGGGGCAGGTTCTTTGTGTTTTCAATACCTTTTTTAGCACCATTGCCTTAAACATCTTGCTGACATATTAAGTAATCACAAGCCTGAATATGATTTACTGCTTATTTTGGGAAATGGACATTAGCATTAGTTAAAATCAGTGCTTGTCCACGCAAAGATTTTTATTATTATGGACTCCCTTCCCCAGGAACAGAGACAAATAATGATAAACAGCACAATGATGATTTAAATGATGTCACTCTGATGTTATGTCAGTCTATAATGACCATGAGCTCCTTTTTTGTCAGTTTCCAATTCCTGATGAGAGCAGTAGCATCCTTACCTGCACTGGGACTTATTTAAAGTGTCATCACACAGGAGAAATTTGCATGCCTGTGACAATTTCAATCTATTCTTTTCATGTTTAAAGGAAAATTATGGTTACCTATTTCAGCTTATGAACTCTTAGAACTGGGGGCCAAAGCCAAATCTGGCAGTGAAAGCACTTAGACCAGCAAAACTGAAAGGGGGACAGTGGAGGGAGGAAAAGGGAGAGGAGAGCAAGGAGGGAAGAGATATTCCAGGGCAGAAAAAAACCCAAAGATGACTTTGATACACACATACTAAAAAAAATCACACGAGGTGACCAAGTAAAAAACTTTACCTTTGAATCATATTATTTTATATTATATTCCTTATGCATTTGAATAGTGCAAGTTATTATGATGAAATGATCTCTAAACAGAAAATTCGCTCAGAGGTGAAAGCAAAACCAACCCAAACTGCATCAGTTGTAGCTTTGCTTGCTCTTACTTTCTCCTGGTTTCCTCCTGCTGCTCTCTGGGCAGAGGTTAAGCAGGGTTGGCAAACGTGTTTCAGCACAGAATGGAAGTGTTGGCATCGTGGCCCAATAGCAAAATGCCAGATTTATTTGCTTTCCACTCCCAGCCTCTGTCTTCTTCCCATCCCATCCTATCCGTATCCCAAGGACTTTAAAATAATTTGAAAATGCAGAGCCCTAATTCTTTCAAAATATTGACAGGATGCTGCAGTTTTGAATTTAATGTATTTTTCTTGGTCCTGTTTATCAACACATAGATCCTCTGTAAGCCATAACGAAGGAAAAATTCTCTTCTCTCCACATGGCAAAATTTAGCTTCAATCTTTTGCTAATCATGTGTTAAACATCTTCTATGAGTCTGAGATCAGTATTTTTGTCTTTAAAATTAGTGTGAAAAGTATAGATGTCTTTTTACCTATCTTAAAATAAATCCCCTGAGCTGTGTAGTTTGCTGTCTTATGCAAAATTGATGTTATTTGTAGTAATCAGAGGGTATTAAGATGTATTAACCTTTAATTTTGAGTAAAACTTGAAGGCTAAGGGAGACTTTCAGCTGTGTCTTGTTTCTGAGAGGTTAATACAGTGACCTTTCTTTTAGCCAGTTCCATTTATTGTTTGTTTGTTAATAATTCCTTCCGGTGCTGAAATTCCTGAATGGCATCACTGATTTACTGAGTCTTGTTTTGCAGGTACAAAGATTATAGAGAACCCCCCTGGTCTGAAAACAAATATGACATTTCAAAGGATTTCTGGGCTGTCCTAGCAGCACGATTGGCATTTGTGATAGTTTTCCAGGTAGGTTACACTGCAGGCACCTGGAAATAAGTTATTGGGCCAAAGAAATATCTTCTTTTCTCAGTTGTTTCATGGGAAAGCCAAAGAAATTTGCCCATCTTCATCACCCTCTTTGTCCCATCCACCCAGGCACTGGTATATCCTCAGTGGAACAATTCATCCCCAGGGATTCCCTGGACTGGTTTCATGCAGAAGAACTTAATGACCTCAGAGAGCAGCAAAAGCACAAGGCTGATACTAATTAGGTCCCACCAATTTCTCCCATAGGACATCAGCAATTTCCCTGAGGCAGCATAAATTTAATCCAAAATCATTTTTAGAGCTAGCCAAGAAATGAGATTCTCAAAATTTTCCCAGTTAAAGTTTAATTTGCATCTGAATTAATTTGCCTCTAGGTTGGATATAAGGAAGAAATTCTTGACGGAAAGAGTGGTGAAGTACTGGAATTGTCTGCCCAGGGAGGTGGTGGAATCACCATCCCTGGATGTGTTTAAAAAGAGATTGGATGTGGCACTCGGTGCCATGGTTTAGTTGAGGTGTTAGGGCATGGGTTGGACTCAGGGATCTTAGAGTTCTCTTCCAACCTGGTGATTCTGTGATTCTGTAAATAAGAAGCCAAAATCTTGTAATTTCTCCTTAAAAGACATTATTTAATCACTACAGTGATGCTGCTTATTGTGACACAAATGTTTTAAGTCTGCCTTATCTGAATAACTCGTTTCGATACTTTTATTGGGTTTATTTTAATTTAAAAAGAATTATCTTTTGGGGAAAGACCTCCCTTTCCTCTAATCAAGGTTTTGCAATCAGAAACATTTAATTGGAACGTACTTTACCAATTTTTCCCATTTTACCTCTTGTATTTGCTTCTGCCTTCCTGATGTTAATCTCATGAGCCACTTACCAATGACGAATTCCTTTGGATTTCTAAGTGGCTGTGTCAGGATTGGTTCATAAATCACAGCAGTCTATGCCTGAACTATTTCTCTACTTCCAGCACGCACAGAGCAGTTGAGGGGAATTTGGTCCAGTATTCCAACTCAAATATTGTCCTCTCTTCATTTTATTCCTACGTGCACCAAAATCAGCCCCTTTCCTTTCCCTACAGCCACCCTTTCATTCGAGCTCGCTGACACTTTCTCACAACTTCATTTTCAGAACCTGGTCATGTTCATGAGTGAATTTGTTGACTGGATTATCCCAGACATTCCCAAGGACATTAGCCAGCAGATTCACAAGGAGAAGGTTCTCATGGTGGAGGTCTTCATGAGGGAAGAGCAAGGGAAGCTGCAGATGCTGGAAACCTGGAAAGACAAGGACAAGAAAAAAGGGGAAAACTGTAACAACCACAGCCCCAGGCTCTCCAGGAGCCGCAGTGGGAGCTTGTCCTCCTGCCATTCCTATCCTCTGGACGTTTAGAAGAGGAGGGAACTGAGTCTGTCGGGGCATTCCAGAGACAAAAGCCGTGGCATCAAGGGCAGGGCTCCGGTAACGGGCACCCCGGTGCATGTTGAAGGATGTGCTGCCATTTCGCTCCAATCTTTGTGAGAAATGCCCTTCTTGCAAACATGGAGGACCACGTTCTATTTCTGACAACGTTGGGGTTTGTTTTGTTTTCGTTTTTTTCTTTTGCACAAGCAGTAATGCAGGGAGTTTTTGTATTTCATCCTTAGGCAACACTATCGACGTTGGCGTGCATTAAGAAATGCAGGTACTTAGGACATCTTGCTAGAGATATTCTCTGAGAATCTGATCTTAGCCTATCAATTAGCTAATGAAATAAAGTTAAATTTGAAGTCATAATAATAATAATGCTAATTTGAACTATTTTTTGGAAACCCAGGTTTGAAGGTCCATGGGGTAACTCGATAAATGATATGCAAAATCAGTATTCCCTAGTATTCCATAAAGCCTACCAGGCTGACTTGCTTCCCAAGGCTGTGTTTAGCTCTGTGAATCTGAGCTTTGGAGTCCCACAAAGGTGTGACAGGGGGCACTTGTGGCAGCCTGCTGTGTCCCCCAGACCCTCCCCGGAGCACCGCTGCCTCCGGAAACATCAGCGCAGGGAATCTGGGAAGTGCTTTCTTGGCAGCAGCAGCAGCAGCAGCAGCAGCACAATTCCAGAGATCCTCCCAGCAGGTCCGTGGTCACGGAGCATTTTGTTAAATGCCCTGAGTTCATGAGCACACAGAGAGCTCCAGTGACTCTCACTGCCCTGCCAAGCACTCGGACACTGCTGTTGCTGAGGAAATTCCCTTTTCCCCGTTGTTTCAGCACATCCCTGTCCCAGCCAGGCTTTTCCCTGTAGCCCTCTGGAGCAGGAGAAGGGAGTATTTGCACCCGTGTTTCACAGCCAGTGTTTCCCACAGACTTCCTGCTGTTGGCTGCCATTTCCCAGAGGCTGTGCCAGAGGGGTAAAATCCCAAAGGCATCCCGCTCACCGTCTTCAGTGGAAGCTTTGCCTGCCCTGGGGCTGCAGGACCAGACCTTCAGTTAGTTACAGGGCTTTTCTTTTGTCTTAAAATCCTCTCTCTTTTGTACAAGGAGCTTTTCCTTCGAGTATAAGTCTGAAATCCTTACTTACCACGACTAGTTAAATCCCATCAGTACAGCTCTTTTTAAGCATTAATACGTTTTAGTTTTGCTTTGTCGGCCGATAAGCTGCACTTCCAAATAATATTGGTGCAATTAACCTAATTTCTTTTTATTGCTTTGTCTCGTCCATGGCACTTGCATTATAAAATTGAGAAAGAAAATAAAAAGGAAAGATTTCTTTAAAGTCTAACTACTGTATGGTTTGTTACAAAACCGAACTGTTTTCAAGAGGAGTTAGTTATTTCTTCTTTTCTTTTCTTTTTTCTTTGCCAGACTAATTTAAAGATTAACACTAGAACTCTACAAAGAATGCCATATATAGCTTTTGATATATTTATTTGTTTTAAAGTATGTGATAAACTTGATATTTTTCTGTAGTCTGTCCAAAGAAGGTACCAGAAGAGAAATTATGTGGAAGAAAGAAAATGGTATTAACCAAATATTCTTGAAGCTTATTTAAAATATTGATCCAACCAAAGATTTTTATTAATAAAGGGCTTATATTTTGTTAACTCTTGTTTCTGTTGTATTTTGACTTGCAGGAATGTCACTATTTTTAAAATTTGTAACTTAACAATAGCATGTTGCTGCAGGGCCAAATCCTGCCTGATTTATTCCCACAGAAATGTAATGCCTGGCAGTAAATGTTTACCAGATCAGGCCCACTGACTGCAATAGGACTGGGAGTGGGGATAAATCAAGCAGAATTCTGTCCACACATTTTGTTGAAAACCTGTTCTTCCTCTCATTCCTTGGTAGCCCAAAAGATCCAGGAGAAAGCCAAACTACCTACTCTGAAGAGAAACCTTAGGGATCGTCCTCAAAGGGGATTTAATCTGTAAATACAGACCTGAAGGTATTCCCAACTTAATACTGACATTCCTGTAAATGGTGGAACTATATCCTGAACACATACTTATCCGAATTTTTCATTATTTGCTGAAATCATGGAATAGTAACAGTTGCTTATACTTTCTTTTGTACAGTAAATTGTTTGACAAGGAATTTTGTATATAAAAATCTGTATTACTACTTAGATATCTATAAAATTCTTTCATGGAATCATTTTTTAAAGAAAAGCAAATATATACTAAATCTGTTTTATTTTGGTTTTTTTTTTGTTTTTCCTTTTTCTTTGAACACTTATTTGAAATAAACTTAAATATCCAAGAGTTTCTCCTGTGGGACAGGTTCTGTTCCCAACCCTCCTTGTGCTCTGAGTGTACAAACATCTTCCTAAAAATGTCCCAGGTAGATCCGGTGTTTGAGCTGCTTTAGAGACCCACTTGGAGATGAGTGAATCCCACCTGAAATCCATCTCCAAGAGCACAAAGGGAGTTTTTGGCTGCTTTTGACCTACAGACACTGAATATGAAACACTGGATCTTAGCCTGGGAGCTTTCCTTTCCTTCTGATTTAATCCTAGGCACTTAGCAGAATATAACATGGAGGAGCTTTTACTAAGATGTTTGAAACGGGCTCCTAATGAGGAAACATGCTATTTGCTTTGTTTCTTTTTTAACTGGAAAGTGTATCAATTATTAAGAATGCAGTGGTGAAACTAAAGGAATGAAACTCAGGGAGCCTTTTGCCCATGTCTTGCTGGATTCAGCTCTGAAGGGAAGCAGAATGGCTCCACTGTGGCTGTCACGTTTTCACTGCCCTGAGGGACCTGTCCAAGCACAGCTGGGCTCAGAACCTCACTTGCTGATGGCAATTTTTTCTCTCCTTCTCCCATTTGACTGCTCTGTGAGAAGGCAAAGCACGAGGCTTCACGCCAATGCTCCTTTCCTTGATGGAAAATATTAACGCTCCGAGTCGGGAAATTCAGTTAGGAGGTGGGAATTGTGTCCTGAGAGAATGGACATGGACACCAGAAGCAGGTAAATCTCAGTCTATCTGGTAACTGCGTGGGATTGCCAGTTCTTAAAGGCAAAACAGTCCATATGAGCTCATTAGATACGAGGTAATGCCTTCCAGGAAAAGACCTGCACTGTGGTTGTGGTGCTTTTCCTGCAAGTTTTTCTCATAGTTGGGACACACTATAAAAAAACGTTTGCTTTTACCAATAGCAAATTTGAGGCAGGATTATGCTAGAAAGGATTTACTGGAATAGAGGGGGAGGAAAAAAAGAAAACTTAAATCAGGGAAGCAGGGATCTGGAAGTGATCAAAGAACACCTGGACATGCCTTGCTGTGACTCACAGTGAGCAGGTTTGATGAAAGATAGCAAACCAAGTATTTTATTTGTGCAAATACGAAGCTGAATTCTGTGCTGGTATGACAGCATGCCCATGACATGCACTCCCCCTGTTCTTGGCATGCTTCTGCCCCAAAACCACCAGCACAAAACCCCTTCCCAGCCGTGATTTGAGCAAAGAAAGAAGTCCCAAACCAAATGTCTAAAAGAGGAAGTCATGACACCAGTCTGCTTGGTCCAAGAGAAAATGCAGGCCAGGGGGAAGATTCCTGCTGGAAATGGCTGCTGCATGGACCATTTCCGAGCCATTGCTGAATCACTGTTTGCTTTTCGCCATCCGAAGTTCAGTGAAGACACGACGTCAGTCAGTGCATCCGAGGAGGAAGCAGTTCCCACCCCACAGAGCTGCCAGTGTGAGTCCAAACCATGGATTTCCATGTCATTGTGTTTCCAAGATACTGCCCCACAAATATTTTGTAGTCTTAAATAGCTTAAGGGTGAATAAGTCTCACGTCAAGGCACAGACACATTTCTATTTTTAACCCCCCCACGCTCTCTGGTCCTGAGCTCTTAATGATCTTTTTGGCTGCTGTGATTTCCAATGGGCAATAATAATTTACTTTTCATCTTGATACCTCAGGAGTCTGGCCTCTCCCAGAGTTCCATACATCACTTGAGTGCATTTCTAGTTTCCTAAGAAGCTTTCAGAGTAAACAAGGTCTCTTCCTCTTGCCACTGAAAAAAACCCATCTTAAAATTTGTATGAATTCCATTCAATCTCTGGTTCAATTCTTTGCACATTTCGAGCGCTATTTATTCCATGACCAAACACAACATGCCATTTTTAGTGCAGCAGAGAAAAACCAAAGTTCTTTTTTTAACCTTCCTTTTTTAGCCCAACAGGCCTTTCTGAAGAAAAAGACTAACTATGAATGTGGCTTGCTTTGAATTTTAATTCCATCCTTAATTTTTAAGGCCATGCAGGCCACCTGAAGCCAAAGAAAATATTTCCATTGGTTCCCTTTGACTTAGGCGTGCTTTGCGTGAGGTTAAGCATTACTTATTGAGTGATTGGTTTCACTTTGGATAAAATAAAAACTCCTGACAGTTATTGTAGGTTACTTTTCTAACCCTCAGTGTCAGCTAAAGCCAAAACAAATTGATGCAGATGCATTGTGGGAGGAGTAAAGAGTTGGGTGCACCACTGTGCTGATTTCCATGAGGCAAAGGCCTGGGAAAATCCAAGAAGACTGAAGATTCTGAGGTCGTAGCTTTCACCTTGCTTAGTACCATCTCTGGAAAAAAATTCATGCCAAACCGGCAAACGTATCTGTTTGGACGACTATGAGAAAAAAGAATCAAAATACAAAATATTTAGCAGAGTGTTTGTGCTGAACAAGCTTAAAAGTGAAATAAAGTCCATTTTTCAGAGTGCGAGGCACGTGGTTAAGCAATCTTAGAAGAGAAGAAAAGGTTATTCCCTACTTTTACTGATAAATGAAAAAATAGTGGTTATCTTCTCCAGCTGAAATATGAGGTGGAGCTACGGGAAAGGTGCAAAATAGGGGAGGGAGGAAGAAAAGGCTGCTGTCCTCAGACCCCAGGTAGCTGACAGATCAGCCACAGGAGTGTTTTCTTCTGGAAAGAGGATGGATTGCTAAGGCAAGGACACCCTGTGGGTGGGTTATGGGGCAGCCTTTGCCAGCGTTCCCACAGCCATGTGCCATCCCAACCATGCCAAGCCAGGCAATGCTGTGGGTCTGGTGTGGAGATGGAAGCTGGAAGGCTTTGGTCCTGTGGGAGGAACGCTGCTCACGAGCCTGAAATTCCCATCTGTCCCAGCAGCAGCGTGTAATTACAGGAGCAGCTCACATTTCTCAGCGTATTAATCTCTGGAGTACATCTCCAGGTAAGGAAGGAAGGTAATTGCAAGTAATTAGCCATCAAGTGGGAAAGCAATAAATCTCAGCAGGCCAGACTGCTCTGGGTTTGCTGCAAAAGGTGGTGGGTGTGGGTGTGTGTGTGCTGTGTGTCTGCAGGCTGGTGGGCTCTGACTCCTGGAATTGTTTGGGCATTTTACTCTCCTCAGGCACTGCTGGAAAAGAGGGGTTGTGAGCAGGGAAGGAACGGTGAAATTCCTGCCAGCAAATCGGTGTGAACTTCAGCTCCATCTTCGTCCTGCCCTCAAAAGAGCCAAAAGAGCTAAAACTGAGAGGCAGTTCTGAACTTCCACTGAACCTCTCCCCTTTTGCCCCTCTGAATTTGGCTTCTGAACCCAAAGTTTCTCCACCTGTTTACAAGGCTTGCCTTTTAGAGCTGGTGAGCTAAGCTGGTAATCACCTCTGGGGCTTCTTGGGGATAAGAAGCGACAACGAATTTATCACTGCCAGGTTTAGGTGCTTGGCAAAGAAGTGGTACAGGCTCCCTTTCAAAAGCCTCACTCCAAAACTGGTGGAGAACAGCAAAGTATGGTTAAATGTGTATTTGCCTGATCAGAGGCAGTGAGATTGGGGCTGATCTTTTGCTACAAGTCATTTAATTTCAGTTGTATCTACACAAGGAAAAAATGAAAACTCACTGTGTGGCTTTTTTGGCTCCAAGCTGTGGCTTCCTCACGTCTTCCAAAGTGTACAGACTGTAAGGAAAATATATAAATGCTATATATTGTATTAGATCAATCCAGCCTTCTCTCAGGAAGTCACGCTCCCTTCCCAGACTTTTCATCTCTGGGAACAAATGCAACAAGTTTCCCACATGTTTGTGTAGGAAAATGGATTCTAAATTGTGGTTTAGGACTAGCTGGTATCTGGTTCTGACCACAGCACTGTGGACTAGCTCAAATTACAGCATTTCTTCACAGAGCAGAAAATAATACTTCCTCCCCAAAGAATCGAGGGAGAGGGATGATGGAACCAGATTTGCTTTCTTATTTATTATATCTAAATCCCTGTGAGTAACTCACCCAGTCACATCCTGTATCACTTAGTGGCTACACAAAACTATTCATGTTTCAAAAGGAAATAATGGGGTAATAACTGCACTGTGTTTGAGCAGACGAGGCACTCCCTCACTAATCGGAACTGAGTAAAAAACTTGCACCTTCCAACCTCCAGGACAGTGACTCAGATGGAAAATACTGCACGGGCACATCCCGAAAAGAATGAAAAACACGGATATCTGAGGCAATACTTGTTTCTAGGAAATAACCCCCACCTCTTGGCTTGTCGTTATCTCCAGTCACAGCAGTGAGTTCACAATACCTGAG
This sequence comes from Machaerirhynchus nigripectus, assembly GCA_013397975.1. Classification (NCBI taxonomy): domain Eukaryota; kingdom Metazoa; phylum Chordata; class Aves; order Passeriformes; family Dicruridae; genus Machaerirhynchus; species Machaerirhynchus nigripectus. The sequence goes on from VZRQ01007228.1 coordinate 692,178, forward strand.
TTTCACTCAAAAACCAAGCAAGTGTGACCAGGCTCACTGATTTTTGTTTATTTGATGCCTTAGGTTTCAACTTTTATATTTTTCAAACCCTATATTGCCTACCGTGTAACTCTGCAGTTTCTTGTAGTGTTGCCTTACTCTGGGCTTAGAATTAATCCAAATCCAAACACGGTCAGAGGGGGAAAAAAGGGTTTTACCTCAGTATTTATTTAAGGATCCTCAGGTGCACCACATCCTGGTAGAATGCACCGAAAATGCACCCACACGATGATTCGCATATACAGTTACAGACCTTCCAAATTAGCCTGTCTATCAAAGATTCCCCAATGAGAGGCTCAAGAGAAGCCCCGGTCCCGAGGAACCTTCCCCCTGGATGGGCCTGTCTTGGTTTACAGAACATGTTCTGGAGAGGACCTTGGTGTCTGGGGCTTCCTGACCCAACTGCGAGGTTTCCAAGATGTTTGGTCTCTTGGCTTAACAGAACTTTGGGTCTAAGCTTGTTATCAGACTTAGGGAATTACACGTGCGGGGGTTAAAAGCCCTAAGGATACATGAAAGCTGTATAAAAAGGGTTACAAGAGGGGTATATACAAAAAAGGCAAAAAATCATCACNGGGTCCACCTTGGGGTCCATTTTTGGATGTAGCCTCTGGCTGCCCAGGGTGCACCTTTGAAGGCCTTTCAAATAAATCCCTGCCTTTACTCCCTTACTGCTGTCTAGTCTCTGTTTCTAGGTAGCTGCTCAAGGCATCAATTAAAGCAAAATTTCAGTACCTCTGAGAGACATTTAGATATTTTCCAGCCTCTGAAGAGGTCACTCTGCAGGCTGGATGCAGAGACACGGTTGGGAAAAAGTTTACATTTTTCACCAGGTCCAAAGCGGAGTCTGTTAGTGCAGAAGAGATAAGAACTGAATATTCACAGACACCACAAAAA
>VZRQ01007228.1:693160-716863 GCA_013397975.1 Machaerirhynchus nigripectus
AAAGAAATCCCTGTTGCCATTATTTCAACTGCAGTGCTCTGCAGCAGGCAATGGAGTGCTGCTCCTCCATAAGGAAAGGGGGGAAAAAAGCCTTTCCTTGGGTGGGAGGATGAAGTCCTGTGGTACAGAATTAATTACATGCTTGTAGGAGACACTTCCAAGTGGTGCAAAATGGAAAAATTTTCTGCAAAGTAATTATTTTTATTATCCTAACCTTTACTTTACAGCTGCTCACAATATTGTATTTTCTAATACAAAGATGGAGAATGAAGAAAAACACCTCAGTTTACAGAAAATAAATGTTAATGGGGTAAGTATTTACCTCTCCATGCTTTTGTTTGGTTTAGGAACTGGCAATACAGCAGCTCAGGAAAATAAAGAACAAATTACATATACTCTGCAGAAATGAGTAAGTCTTAGCTTCCAAGCCTGGCAATCAAAGCTGCTGGATTTTTTCCCGGGATGAATAGCAACTTCCAGTTTGGATTTTAACCTGCTTTGCTTCGCCCTCAGCCAGCCACAGAGCAGGAACTGAACGGAATAGAAACAGAAAGGGCCCCGAAATTCACATTCACTGTTATTCGGGGACGTTCTGTCATCCCACAGCGACATTCCTCTGCAAACAACCCTCGCTCTCTGTTTTCTCTGTCCTCCTGCTTTTCCGAGTGCCAAATTGATGTCGCAGAGCTGAAGTAATAAATACAGTTTGGAGGAATGAGATGTGCCGGGCTAATATATACACACAGCTTTATTGACATGTGAAATGTTTGTCCGAGTGATTTCATACTTCCATGGTATGATGAAAATTCACTACAAAAATAGGTAAAAAGTCAAGTCAGAGGTTTTTAGCCGGAGAAAATAAACAAAAGTCTACAATTTACCCTTCCCCTAAAGTTAAACTAACCTCTTCTGCCAACAATAACACAACAGAACTGTATCAACAGAATTATATCAACACTTCTGCTGTTTCAATATTAAGTTCAAGCATCTGTTAACAACTTATTGCTTGTTGTTGTTGTTACTTGGCCAGATCTTTTATCTGTATACAACCTAGTCATGCCAGAGTTCACTCTCTTTTCAGAACTTATTTACTTTTCCCACACTCTGCTTCTAATTTTCTCTCTCAACCCACCATAATTTGACATTTCTTACAGGCCCTTTTGTCAGGGACAGTTTTCTCCTAAGATCCTTAGTCTCTTCACAGATGAGTTCCTTTACCAGAGCACTTCTTTCTACACTGGCTGTTATAGCAACAGAGAGGTGATAGCTGACAAAATAAACATGTACAGATCAATTCATTCACCAAAAAAAAAACCATAGAGAAACTGACTTCTCTTTGCGGAAAATGTGCATTTTAGGGTTTTCCAAAGAAAAAAAAAAGAGAGAGAGAGGCATCAAATAAATACATTAAGAAATGTTATGGAAATCAGTTTATTCACCGTGGGAGTAAAAATGCAAACAAGCAAACTACAAACTTCTTGCAGCCCGATTCTGCTAGGAGGGAGGAGGTTGCTTTTTTAATGCAAAAATCTCCTCTCATCTTGAAGACAGCAAAGAAAAAAGGAGGTGCTATCAAATCCCTCAGGAGACAAGAGCAGGTGTATTAAAAGAAGTGTGCACTTGACTGGGCCTCAAAAGAGAAACAGCTCCTCCGCACTGCCAAGGTGTTTGCCCAGCCTGTGTCTCAGAACTGTCGTGGATGAAGATTTTAAATCCCCCCTGGCTTATCTGCTATCGAATTGCGTGGTAAATTAAAGAAATTACCAAAGCTGCTTCACTTAAAAACCCGGCAGCTCCTAAATACTCCAGTTTCTCTGGACCAGCAGAATGTTGGCTGCAAATCACGAAGCATCTTCCCGAGTTTCCACACAAACACACCTCAGTCACCCAAAGTTCAGGACAGCCCCACACTTTGCCATTTTTGCAGTCCCCAAATGGGTGGGTTTTGCCTGAATGTCCTGGCGACCGACACCTCCCGGAGGGCTCTGCTGAAATTAATCTTTTCATGCTCTCTTTGCCCTGCTCCTCCAGTGGGGACCGTGAAGTCAGAGCTAAGCCTGAAACACTCCCAGGCTTCGAGCTCCCTCTGCAGTATTTTGCAAGGACTCATCTTGCCTCGAGAAACCTGAGGATTGTTTGTTTAGGACCGGGATCATTCACAGCACTTAAACTTCTGGGAAACTTCCACTGAAATCGGAGCTGCTCCAGTAAATCATTTCTATTAAGTTTTATTCCGATGCGGAAGCACTTACGATGTGTTAGGCTCGCCTAATATTTTCTTTGCCAAAGCCCCACGAACTGCTTCCAAAAGAAATCACTGGAATAAAGCAAGTTGCTGGGGTATTTTCATCAGTGAATGTGTCCAAGTCAGTTTCAGACAGAATAAAAGACCCTACTCCATCAGTGTCGAGTGAGTTTAAAAGCACTTAGGAGTCTTAATTAGATGTTGATTTGTGTCTTTTAGTTTCATATTTGTTACAAATTTAAACACCTTTGGAATTACATAAATCTGCAGCATCACTTTCACGATCCTCATACCTCAGTGCTGAATCTGGACACTAGGTTTGCACGAGCTGATTAAAATCTCAGTTGATTGTTGTTTTCAGTTGCATGTCAGGGTATAGAGAATAAAGGTATAAATTTTACTGGCTTGGGCCTCTCTCATGTAGATTTGTCTCTGAATTCGGCCACCCGCCATCACCAGGCACCATGTGATCCTGTCCTGCTGTTTCATAGCGTCACCTTCCTTGAAAAAATTAACACAAAATTTTATTTAGCTCGGTTTTATACTTCTTACATCAGTACGAGGGTTACTCCGGCTCCATAAATTAATCCACACACAGCAAATGTATTTCTCCTACGCTACCCTTTTTGTCAAAGTCTTTCCTTGAGTTTAAAGTATATTCAGGGCTGCAGAAAGAAACCAAATCTCTTAAATCAGGCACATCTCGTCCGAGCTCGGGTTCTCAGCAGCAGTTCCTCTCGCTCTTGGCTTTACCATGAGACCCAGCAACAAGTTACTTCCCTCCGGTTTGCAGCATTGAGGGGATAAACAAAAATATCTAGTGGGTTTATCTAAGGAGTGCTTGTGCCTGTGGGAGTTTGAGAAAGGTTTTGGGGGTAGGAGTTCACTTTGGAATGTGAGAGTGGAGACGGAGATGAGGAAGGCGATAGTGTTTAAGTCCATTTATCAGATGGAAATCTTTTCACGATGAGAGAACATAGGTCTGTGCATGTGTGTGTGTTGTAACAATAATAAATTAAAGTGTGCTGGAAACAACTTAGGAATGGGGTAGCTTGGGGAATCAACATGCCAGTGCTTACAGAAGGAACAAGGAAATCTCTGAACTATCTTCATGTGCTGGGAAGAAAAGCCAAAAGGCACCTACAAAACAATGGGATGAACTTGATCTTTTCCATCTAAGAAAAGTTCACAACCTTCCACCTTGGGTAAGAGTCGCCTCTAAAATACAGGGACTTAACATTTGCCCTATTTCTTCCCCTCTAAAGGTCAGGAGGTACTTTCTGTCACAATTAATCTCCGTGAGGAACAAAGGCCAGGCCGCATGCCCTGTGTTTCCAGGGAAAGGCTGGGGGTCTCTGGGGGCAGCCGAGGCCACACAGGGAGGGCAGAGGCTGCTTCCCTGGGCAGCTGTCAGGCAGGGAAACCATGGGAATGGCATCTCATTGGGAGCAGGGCTCCGTTGTGGCCTTTCCTGCTCTTGGTGGAGAAAGCCCTGTAGAGAATCATGGAACCATTGAGCAGTTAAGGTTGGAAAAGACCTCTAAGATCACTGACCAACCATTAACCCGGCACTGCCAAGTCCACCACCATGTGTCAAAGCACCGCAATCTATACATCTTTGCAATACCTCCAGGGATGGTGACTCCACCACTTCTCCTGGGCCTGTTCCAATGCCTGTCCACCCTTTCAGTGAAGAACTTTTTCCTAATATCCCACCTAAACCTCCCGTGGTGATTTTCCTCTTTTCCAGTCCCTTTTCCTTGGGAAAAGAGATCAACCCCCTCCTGTCTACACGCTCCTCTCAGGGAGCTGTGGAGGGCTAGAAGGTACCCCCTGAGCCTCCTCTTCCCCAGGTTGAACCTTTCATCCTTGTACTGCTTTTCTTTCCCCCTTTTGAAAAAAAAAAACCCACAGAGATTAACCCTCATAGGGGTAGACGTTCGCAAGAAGTCCAGTGATTCAGTATTAAACAGGAAAGCTGCAGTTCCCCCAACCTCAGGTTTAGACTGGTGAGGTGACACCATGAGTCTTGTGTCCAGTTCTGGGCTCCATGATTCAGGAAGGACACCGAGGGGCTGGAGCGTGTCCAGAGAAGGGAACAGAGCTGGGGAAGGGCCTGGAGCATCAGGAGGGGCTGAGGGAGCTGGAAAAGGGGCTCAGCCTGGAGAAAAGGAGGCTCAGGGGGGCCCTTGTGGCTCTGCACAACTCCCTGACAGGAGGGGGCAGCCGGGGGGGGCGGGCTCTGCTCCCAGGGAACAGGGACAGGAGGAGAGGACATGGTCTAAGCTGCACCAGGAGAGTTTTAGGTTGGACATTAGGAAGAATTCCTTTGCAGAAAAAGTGATCAGACATTGGAATGGGCTGCCCAGATAAGCGGTGGAGTCACCGTCCCTGGCAGTGTTTAACGAAAGACTGGATGTGGCTCTCAGTGCCACGGTCTGGTTGACACGGTGGTGTTCGGTCATAGATTGGACTCGATAATCTCCAAGGTCTTTTCCAACTGAACCGATTCCGCGATTCTGTGATGCTGTGACCTGGTCAGGGCTGAGGCGCTGAGGCGCCAGGGCTGAGGCGCTGAGGCACAGGGGGCTCTGCTGTGGCAGGACACGGGCCGCGCCGAGCTCAGCTCCAACACACGCTCTGCCTTCAGCAGCACCAAACAAGCCCGTTCGCCTCGTGGGGGGGTCGGGGCAGTGGGTCCCCAAACCCAGGTTGGGCGGCGAGGAGGGCACGAACCTCCCCCCATCACGGGCGGCGGGGCAGCCGCCATCTTGGGGCGGGCGGGGCGCGGGAAACCCGCGGTGTCACGTGAGNACCCGCGGTGTCACGTGAGTTCCGGGCGCGGGCCGCGGCCATCGCGGCGGAGCCGGGCCGGGTCGGGCCGGGTCGGGTCGGGTCGGGTCGGTCTCCCCGGTGTCGTCTCTCCGCTGTCTCTCTCTGTGTTCCCGGGAAGTCGCTCTGCGCAAACAGGAATGGATTTCCCCTCCGGAGGTTGGGGACGGGACGCCGAAATCCCCCCCGCGCGGCCTGTGCCGGGCGCGGGCCCCGGCGCCGTGGATCCTTTCCTGAGCCTGCTGCACTCCATCTCCTCGAGCCTGTCGGACAAGGATCTCTCCGACATGAAGTTCCTCTGCCGCAACAGAATTAGGAAGCGAAAGCTCGAGGCGGTGCAAAGCGGCCGGGAGCTCTTCAGCATCCTGATGGAGCAGCAGGAGATCGCGAGGGACAACCTGAAATTGCTGAGAGAGCTGCTGCAGGAAATCGATAGGGGCGATTTGGTGGCACGGGTGGTGCAGTTCGAAGAGGAAGAACCTCATGCCCCTGATGATCAGCCAGATGTGCATGAAAAACGTAGGTGGTTTATAATATATACGTAGTTATAAATAGTTACATCCCTCGTGTATATCGCTCCCCAGCAACCTCAGTAAATGTGTACACAAACGGCATTCCGGGGTGGAATTTTTTCCCTCTCTTTTTATCCTTTTTCTTTTGGGATTCTGAGTCTATCCGGTGGCTTCTATAGAACGCTCAGTACGCGCAGTGCAACAAGAGTAGTGGCATTTTGCCGAAACAAAACCAGAAAACCAACAACTTCTAAACTTTTTCTTGTATTTCGTAGTAAATCCATGGCTAACTTGATCTATGTCCGCTGTTTCAGGTCTCCTGAAGGCAGCTGTTGCTGTCATATGTGACAACCTTGGGAGAGAGTGGAAGAAGCTGATGCGAGAACTTGGAATGCCAGAGGTGAAGCTGGACAGGATAGAGGCAGCCCATCGATTTGATTTGTATGAACAGCTTGTTCAGGCACTTCGGGAGTGGCAGAGGTGGAAGGGGAAGGATGCAAAGGTGGCTGACTTAATAAAAGCCCTGCGGGGCTGCAACCTGAATTTGGTGGCAGACATGGTTGAAGAGGAGATCTCACAGCTGAACACTGGAACCAGATGAAATCAGCGTAAAATTAGGAATGAAAAAAAAGTCAGAAGTGCCTTCTTCTCTCCTGAACCAAAATAATTACCACTGTTTGCTTACTATGCATAAATTTATGTGCCTTAATAAGTTAATTTGTGCTCAGATGAAAATTGACGTGGAAACAGATTTCCTTGCAGGGAACACTTTGTAGTTTGACGCTTCCTTCAGGATATTTTATCTTTCACAAGACCTGAACTCCATCTTTTAGAAATTCTCACATTTTTGTTCTGTCACCCACCTGGAAAGATTTGCTTTGCTGCAGGCCCTTTTCAGATGCATCTTCAGTGGAAATACATCCATGGGACGCTTCCGAGGCAACTGGATTTTAAAATTTCATGGGGAGGTTGGATTTTTTTTTTTGGCCTATTATAAATGTAGAGTGAAAGGGAGAAGGAGTAAACTTCTCAGCTGGGTGCTGCCTTTTCTCTTGGAGTAGCATAATATCTTAGACAATAATTTGTCAAATATATTTTCTCTCCATGAAAGAATATTAAGACAACTGTAACCTCAGACTGCAGTGCAAGAGGGGCACTAAATATTGTGGTGGCTCTTTCTTGGCAAAAATATGTGCCTGGGGTTTGAAAATGAAATCAAATGTCTGCACCAAGTGCCTTCAGCATCCTGAAGGAAGTGTTCTCCTGAACCTATCCAAGAGACTGTGTGCCTCACAGATGTTTACAGCAGCCTCTCTTCAAAGCTGTGAATGCTTTGGGGTTCCTTGCTGGGAACCCTTCCATGACCTCTGTCACAGAGGCCGCTCGCAGAGGGAGCAGGATTTATGAAACACACCAAATCCAGTTCTCAGCTTTAATCTGGAGCAAGCTTCAGTCGGTGGCCTTCACACCTGACCTAAGGCTGGAGAAATTGCACAATTGCTCAGTCCAGGACGTGCAGGGCTGTAGGGGCCAGTGGGGGCAGAAGCCTCTGAAATCTTTCTTGCTTGAACAGTTGTAGGACCGTGTGTTTCTGCAAACATCCTCCCAGGTGCCTGGCTAGGTACTGGAAGAGGTTTTATTGCTGCTGCCCCTGTGGGACTTGCAGCTGCTTCCAAGCTGTTTTTATGTGGTACCATTGCTGTGAAGGCCGGGTGTCAGCATGTAACCTGTCACTGCTCTGCACGAACGTCGTGACACTGACAGTTTTCAAGTTTTCATTGGTGCTTCTTGCTCTAACAGTGAGGCTTGAATGCTTAACTGTAGTTAATGGAAGCTGCAGGAAGTTCACATGATAGAAAAATCATTTCAGTCAGGGTTTTTTTCCCTTAAATGATTCTTCTCCACATTCCTAGAAGTGTGCGAGGCCGGGCTGGATGGGACTTGGAGCAACCTGGTCAAATGGAAGGTGTCCCTGGTTGGAACTGGATGATCTTTAAGGTCCCTTCCTGCCCAAGCCATTCCAGGATTGTGTGCTGATTCTCAGTATCTTTCCAGCTGTGGTATATTAAGTATTGGTGAGTGTATCCAAGCCTAATACAGGAGTTGCCAGCTGTCTGCCTTTTGGGCAGGCAGAGTTCTCCAAGTTCTTATTCCCTTGTATCAATTGTCAGTTCCAGGCCCCCAGGAGGGGATGCTGAGCTTCATCTGAATGACCAGCTCGGGTGTTTTGGAGGTTTTTGTTCCATAGACACCAGTAATGTCCATTCTGCAGTGTCTAAAGAAAAGGATTGCTCTGGCAGTTTTTCCTTCCTGCCTCTGAGCAATCCTTGGGAGCAGAGCAGAGAAGTGGAGTGAGCAGGATGAGTTATGTGAGTGCTGAAACAGCTCTGCAACAGCTCCAAGTCCAATCTCTCTGCTAAAGTGCTTTTCTTACCCACTTTTAATAAGTCTTCTGCTTCACAGAGGAGATTTATGTGGAATGGGAAGAGTGTACTGCCTACTGCATACAACCAGGATATTTTAGGAATCAGTTGTTAGTTGTAGCCAAGCACTCATCAACTACAGGAAATATTCTGCTTCAGAAGATGAAAACCTCTTGTTTCTCTAAAGATTTTGTACATCCTTTTACTGTGTATGAAAGCAATGACCTGGACTGCATCAGTCTGTGCAGTACCTCAGGGCCAATTAAGACTGTTTTTATGGGAGATTAAAATGTTGTTTATGTGAGAGCAAAATCAACTGAAACGAAAGGAACAACATCTTTTTATTGGGAGGAGGGAAAAGGGTGCAATTTGTAAGGGAATGTTTTCTGATGCAGCTGGCAATCTTTTTATTTTCAGATCAAGTACCTTTTTATAACTTGAATTAAGGCTTTATATTGTGTAATTTTGTGTACATTTCATTAAAAAGAATTCCTTAAAAAACAAGATAAATGGAACTGGGCTTTTTTCTTGTTTGATGGGATTGCTGTCTGCAGTGAGATCTCTCACTGGGAGAAGGTGGATGTTAAGGACACCTTGAAAGCAAGGAGTGGTGCTAAACAGGCAGTGTGTTACCAGTGCCCTCCTTGGGACATTAAAGAAAAAAAGCAAAGTGTTTTGTCCTTGAGTTTCTCAGAAGTGCTAAACAGGCTGCAGTTTTCCAGCGGCAGCAGCATTTAAATGCTGTCACTCAGGGAGGTGTAAGGAAAAAGAGATTCTCTGCCAGCCTTCAGGAGCCTAAAATCGAGTTCCCAGTGTGCTTGGGAGACTTGCCTGTGGGTAGGCTTCCTTCCCTTTTCCTCTGCTAGCCGTGCTGTGCTAAGGATGTTATATTTGTTTTATAATTAATTAAAAGAACGGCTTCTAGCTTAGTCTAAGCTTGGTTAGGCTTTTAGAGGACGTGCTCTGAAGAAATTGTCAGAGGCTTGGGTGCTCTGTGGAGTGTCAGCCTGCACTTAAAGCCGTGAATGAGTAAGACAAATAACTTAATTATCCATTTTATCAAATCGTTTAGGATGCTCTGCAAGAGGATCTGCCTGTGAGGAATTACTCAAACCTCTTCCTTCTGGTCTCCTGAGAGTCAGCTTTCCTCACAGCCTTGAGAAAACAGCACATCAAAACATGTGGAGAGTTAAAAGCGTCGTCTCGGGAGAATTCTCGTCTCGGAGAATTGTTTTTCCATGTCACTTCTCAGTCCCTTTCAGCACTTGCTTGCCATTGCCTATGATTTTTGAAGATATCAATTATAATCACATATTGAGGTGGGTTTTTTTTTTAAATTGCATTATTTTTATTACTGAGTTAAAAGAAGTTTTCCTAGACCATTAATTAAAAGTCCTCTTACACAAATTGGTTGTTGTGAACATTTCAGATGCAATGCTTTGGTTTCCTTTTCTCCATTCTCCACACACAGGCAGCTGCATTTCCTCCAGCCTTTGTTTCATTCCTGAAATAATTGTCTCCTTTCTGAAATCTAATTGCTTCATTTAATTGTTTAATGCAGAAAGCTTAATAACACAGAGTGTGTCTCCAAGCTCTCTCTGGCGCTCAGCATGTTCTTAATTCAGGCTTTTTGGCTGAGGATTTTTTCAGTTCAAATTTATTTCTGATCACTGCCTTGTGCCCTTCTTCTTCTGCACGAATCACCTATGTCCTTAAAATGTGCTCCAGCAGAAATATTTCTCTAGGTTGTCTTCCCTCTTTGATTTACTGCTTTTCTCTGCCAGTGTTTCGGTGCTCTGGTGGCATTGAGAGAAATTAGTTCACCATTTCAACCACGAAAATAGGAATTGTGGGGGTGAGCTGAGGGGTAGGGGAAGGAGTTGTGAGTAGAGGTTCATGGAATTTTTGGAGAACCTGCGTGTCAATAAAAAACTGCCATAGCTGAGGATTGCTTCACAGGAGCGGGGTGTGTCGCAATGTGTCCCGGGAACTGTAGGTTCGGGGAGAAGGAAGCTGAGCTTTACTCAGCTGCTGGGAAAGGCAGAGTCATGCAGGTCTCTGCGTGGGAATCTGCGTGGAACCAACTCTTAATCATTAAATAGTCCCGTCCACAGAACCATTCCTGCTCCTGCCTCATTCCTGAGAGCATTACACATGCCTTTCTTAAAGCAGGCTGAAGAGAGAACAACAGGCTTGTTCTTGTGAAGCGTGATGTAATAGACACCATTAAAATGCCTGAAGTTGGCCATCCTGGTTGAGTTTGAATCTGGTAATTTCTCTGATTTGATCGGTTTTGGAAGATGAAAGCCCTTTCATCATTCACTTTCCAAGTCCTCTGTGTGTACAGTTCCTGCATGGATGGCAGCTTAGCTCTCCTTTCTTTTGGTTTGCTCTGCTGTGTTTGGGGCAGCTCAAAGTACTCCAGGCAGCTCTCTGTAAGCAGCTCTTGTAGCAAAGTGAAGGGTTTTGTGTCTGTTCTCTACTCTATAAAAAATAACAGCTCCAAGGGAGGTCTTGAGACGTCTCCAGTGCAATGTAATAAAAAAGTGCCTTTGCTAAGGAAAGCAGCTTAACATCAACTTTGTATCTCTGCCGAATGCTTCAAAAAGTTGTCAGACTGGTATTTTTTATTTACTACGTAATGTTGAAGCCCTCGGAGCGGGCTCTGGTGCTGTGTGAAGTTACACAAACATAAAACTGGACCATTGTCACGGGAGATGTGAAAAACACCCGACTGGGACTTTGTGTGGGAGGTGTTTTATTTGCAGGCGAGCCTGGCTTTCGAGAACTTCTACAGAAAGCAATCGTCTTGCCATTAAAAATGCTCTCGTGGTTTTTATAATGTTTTCTTTTCCGTTTCTTAATTCTGCTATTCCTATTGATCCCAGCAGGAGTATTAACTTAAAAAAAAAAAAAAAACAAACTGGTTTGCAGAATTTAATCTGGGAGCAGTTCTTATTGTGGTCTAACTTTTAAAAGGGTTGTAGCAGCTATTCTGCAAGGGTACACACCACCTGTGGCAAAAGTTTGTCTAAAGGGATGTATAAAGATCAAATTTCTGTACCAAAAGTTGGTTATTTTTGTATGCAAACCCGGTACTAGATTTTATAGACAGTGAGCATATAAAGTGTGAGAAAGGTTTGACATGAAAACGAAACTGTGAAACTGTTTTTACCATTAATATCTGTATGTGAACAATTGAGCTAACTCTTATCTTTGTTTCCCTCCCAGTCATCTCCTGAGAGGTGCTTTCTGTCACTCCCAGGCATATTGCCAAATTTCCAACAAAAATTGCCGAGAAAATGTGAACTAAAAGGGTGCAGCACTGGCAGGTCTGTGCTTCACATCCCACATTGTTTAATTTATGTTCTGCTCGGCGTAAGCAGAATTTATTCACAGCTTCTTGGCTGTGAAGTCCCTAACGTGGGAAAGCCGGGATAGCCTGAATTCCCCCCAAAGCCGGGGTTGCCATGGCAATCCGAGTGCACGGCAGTCCACGGGGCATGTGGCTGCAGCACGCTGCCTCCTGGCCATCCCGGGCTGCAGCACAATGGTGGGAAGCTCTAATTGTGGCATTTGCTGCAGGCTCCGCTCCGTGACCACGCCAGGAACCCAAAACCCGAGGGCAGGAATGGAAGATGAAATTTCTCGACCAATTCCCTCGGTTCCACTTCTCCCTGGAACACGACATGTGAGAGAGCGGGGCTAAATATTAAGAAATGTAATTTTTTTTTCTTGTCCTCAGCACCAGTGTAGCACATGGTGCTTCCATTTCTGTTTCCAGCTGGAATGGTAAAGCTGCAGCTTATGCATGTAGCTGCATGTTTGTGCATGAAGCAGCTAATATATATGCAGATGAATTAAAACTAATTAGAGCTAAAGCCAGCAAAGTGCACATTTCTAGCTAACGGCTGGTGCAGCTCTGTTAAACGCCACCTAAATAAGTTATTCACTGTGGACCTGCTCATACAATTTTCTGTTAACCATACTCTACTCTTTACCCCCAAAAAATAAAAATAAAATACCTTTATTTTTTTTACCTTTAGCTTCATGCTAAAGAAGTAATGTCAGAATCTTTAAATCAGAATGTCAAATCCCACATCTGGCCTGTGAATTTTCAGGGCTATTAAATGTTGCACTGTATCTGAGAGGACTGAGTTTATAAGGCAGTTCACTTCATGCAGTATTTTTTTCCCCTTAACTCCTGGAATTTCATGGTTAAAGCTCTCCAGCCCTGACTCACTTCAAACTTCTTCTCACGTGACTCAGTGGCTGAGTAAGAATTTAAACCCCTTATTTTCCTGTTAGACCTGAGAAAGAGGCACCCCCACACCCTGGCTTTTGATTGTAAAAGGAATTCTGCGGATGGGACCCCTTTTTTCTATCCTGCATCCAGTACACAAATAAAATGCTGGGGAATGAAGGTCCTTAGCCAAGGTTCCAAATAATCCTGGAGCTCCTTGGCACATGGAACTGATGCCCGTGCTCCCTCTAGTCACTGGGGGTAACTAAAAGCAGCTGAAGCATGGCATAAGGTACCCCAATCATGATTTTCTCCCTAGGAATATCTCCTTCTTTCACCTAATTTGCCTTAAAGTGGGAATGGATGCGGAAAACATCATCAGAGAGAGAAATCCTCAGCTCTAGAAATTCCTGTTTCTTCAGTAATCACTTCCACTGGGTAAGATGCTGAGCAGTGTGAGAGGGCCAGATCATTTTGCAGCTTGAAAGCCAAAGGCAGACTTCACTCCTGTCAATTAAGGTTTTCAGAGGTGTCTAGACCAACAGTCTCAGAGAAGAAGCCATCACACAGCCACTCAACCAACTTAATTGTCAACCAACACCTTTGAAAATCCTGAGTTTGCTTTCACACATTGAGTTTGTCCGTTTCCTAGGTCAGTATTTTTACTGGTTTATGGGGTATTACTACTAGGTTTACTTGAATTTAGGTTGAACTGACTTCTTTTGAAGGTGATTTCTTTAATAATGGGTGACTCAAATAGGCTCGAGCCAGGTCTTCTGCCAGAAGGGCCCTCACCGGCAAGTCTGATGTCTGTTCCTCAGGTCTGACTTGTGGGGAGCTCAATTTGTTTTGTGAGGGCTGCGAAGTTCCCACAGGCTAATTCAGAGGAATTAGAGAAGGAATTGCAGAGAAATCAGATCCCAGTTTCTTTTATTTAAAGGGTACCTGAAGTGCCCCACAGGCTTGTCCCATTTTCTCCTTTAAAAGGTTACTTTCATCCCTTATCTCCTTCCCGCAAACTCAACCCCCAACTCCTCATTAAATGCTGAATAATTCCAGCACACAGGCCTGAGGGAGGACAAACACTCGTTTTCTTGGTGGTTTGAAGAGGGCTCTGACCGTTCTTGAATCACCCCTGGTTATTCCGGCAGCCTGTCCCAGCTGTTTTTAATGCATTCAAATAGGATACGACAACCTCAGCTAGGGAAAAATGGGCACGGATGGAACTGCCACGGCACCTGTGAGCAGGTCAGGGGGTATCCTGCTTTTGAAACATTATCATGTCAGATGTCACAGCAGCAGTGGCAGCTTCCTGGTTCGGGTTTGTTTATTTTTTTCCATGCAAAGGGAGGGAATGGGGGAGCTGCTGGCCACAGAGAGCTGCCAGCTTCCCTCGGCCGTGTGTTTTGGTACTACAAAGGTGGCATTATTAAAGGCGGACAAAAAAAGCCTCTAAATCATGCAACCAAAGTGAACCCTGGGAGCTGAAAAACCCTTCCTTTGTGCACTCGGAAACCCTGCTATGACCTAGCTGGTGTCTGTACACAGAGGCTTTTCTGCAACATTTTGGCTGTAACTGAGACATGCTATCTGCATGAGCACTGAAAGCCAGGAGTCAGGAACCATCCCCACTGCTGTTACTATACATCCTGACCTTGACAGCATAAAACAAGCCAAGCCAGCAAAGCATTGCTGGATTTGAGAGATAAAAATTTAAACTATCACTGTTTGGGCTGGCATAAAATTTGATGATTCTGTTTACAGCAAAAATCTGGTACTGCAGAACAATTTGTTTTGTCGCTTATACCCAAATATTCCTTTATTTGCTGAATATCCATGGGCATGTGGCAGGTAAATGCTGAATATTCACGCTTGGAACCTCACTGTTTGTACATGGCTTAAAGATATATTAAAATCAAACTGGTGCCAGGTTATTTTGGTGAGAGGAAACAGCACATTTAATTACAGGAGAGAAAGAAAGTATTGGACCTGAAAATTACGTGCCTCCCAAATCCTGATATGCGTGTGCGTGTGTGTATATCACATATCTGTGTGTGTACAGTGTGTGTATCCAAATGCACACACACACACACCCTTCAGTAAAGTTATTTGATATAATCTGGAAAACAAGATTTTCCTGACAGGGCTATTTCTCAATACTGCTTCTCCAACTTCTGTCTGTCCCTTGTATGCTCTGTTCTGTGTCTGTGAGGAAATATATCCCTATGGCAATCTCCAGGGGCAGCCCAATTTTGTTAGAAACAAAGGTGGGTCAACTCGCTAAAAATAAGTACAAATTCAGAGCCAGCTGCTGCATCTTTAGGATCAGCCAGAGCAGGAGTGATTTTGAGACACTGTTTTATTCTCACAGGTTTAAATGCAAGAACTGGCTTAATTCCTAGTGTACACTAGAGCAGTTACTGTGATTTCCAGCATTTTCCTTCAGCCTAGTGTTTTGGGTCAATACAAAACCTGTGATGCTGAAATTAACCTTCTGTTCTCTTCCCTGTTGCTTCTGCTTTTGCAGGCAGCAGCTGCAGACACCGAGGAAATCATCTAACATTAAAAATCTAGAAATTATAAGTGGCCAGACTGAATGGAAGAGTCCTTCTCTCTCCGCTCGTGCTTTTCCAGTGCCCTAAATGCTTCCAGCACCGGGCAGGTGAGTCCCTGGCACTTCAGTCTTTGGCTTCACAGGTAAGAAGTACAAAGATCGAGTTAGTGCCAAGTTCCTCGATGGCTTTTATGGCAAGGGCAGCACTTCACCAGACTGAAACTGCCAGATTAATCTCACCTTGGCCAGACTTAATATTTCCCACTCGTGCATGAAGAAATGCTAATGATTCCTGGAAGTTTTCGGCGTTGTTATTTAAAGTTGTTTGAGAGACAAAGGGAAGGTATAAGTTTGTTTGCACTTCGGGGAGGACCTGACGTGTTTGGAGTGCTGGATGATTGATTGTAACACGAAAGGAAAAGGTGAGAAGGGTTCCTGCAGCTCTTTGTGCAAAAGCTTAAGTGTGTTGTGGGAGCTTAACTCGCAGGCCTAGGCTAGAACCAGCTCGTGAGTCAATATTGCTGTTGACTCTTTTAGATGTGGATTACAATGCAAACAGATGGTGTGGTCAAAGGGTCTTTAATATGAACCGTGTTCAGGAGAACAGGGAATTCAGCTTTGAAATAAATCATTTCCCCTGCTTGTTACGGCACAGATGAACAAAATCAGGGCTGCTGGTTTCTTCTATTATGAGTTATTGCCTTTTATATCTTACACGTGCTATTCTCACTTCATTTAAGGATTAGAGTAAGACAACGACATGGTTTGTTCAGCTCTTTGTCCACCTTCCTAGAAATGATGATTCCTAACCAAGAGCAGGGACAGGACAACCTCTCATACCCTTTTCTCTTGTTTTTAGGGTTTTTTCCAAGTCACGTGCCATGCCGCCTTACCTTCAGCAGCTAGATAGTAAATGCCTTTTTATTTAGTAACAGCCAGCCTTAATTAATTGTAATGTGACAAAAGCTGTGTAAATACCTCTGTGCAAAGGAACAAGGCATTCAGGCAAACAGAAAAAGGGAAAAGGAACACTCGAGTGACTAAGAGTGTTATCTGGCACAAGGCAGGGACAAACCTTTTGTTGGTAGCTGAGTCAAAAGACTACACGTGGAGACCTCAATGGCTGCTGAGGACACAGTGGATGAAACCTCAGCCGCAGATAAAAACATTGCTATAGGGGGCCTGAACTCGGAGTGACCCACAGGGATGGGTTGAGCAGCACAAGCTGCACACACAAAGCCTGGCTCCAGCTGGAGGAGGCAGTGTGAGCTGACCATAAGTTTTACAGAGGAGATTTCTGTGTAGAGGGATGGTAAATCGGGCCAGATTAGTAACAGACGCTCTGCCAGCCAAGAAGGGATGCAAGGCTTCACTGTGCTTTTATTCATTATTAAAAAAGAAAGATGGTTCCATAAGGACTTAAGCATCCTTAACACATTAATCTCAAAATTCGGATATCGTAGCAGCACTGAAATTATAATTTCAGACAGGAATCCTAAAACTGCCTTACTTTAGGGCACTGTGAGTCCAGCAGTAGGGACAACTCATGTGAGCAAAGCAGTGCAAAGGCAGCTCCTGCTCCTGTTGGCATTAGAGAGGATCCTGTCTTCTCCATGAGGCTCTCCTCCCCACAGCATGTCTCACCCAGGCTGTGTCCTATGTGCTCTGGGTTTATGGATGTGCAGGGAATTTTGCTCAAAGCTATGGTGTTTTCTTCAAAAGCTAAGGGTGACACCATGCCCAGCACAGGGACAACACTGATGGGTAACGACAGGCCACTAGAGAAGCAAGCAGGGAAGGAATTTACTTAAAAAGAAGCCCCAGTTACCATATTTCCATTATTTTTCTTGATATTTATTTCAAGTCGACTTGAGCACTGTTCCCAAAGGTCTTGGGTTTTTTTCCCTCTGGCGAACGTAGAGCTGCTTTTTTCTGAAGTATTGTCTGTTTTCCCTGAAGGTTTTCTTCTGACTCTGATTGCTTTTAAATGTCACTCTGCTGCTTTAGGCTGCTGGTAGGTGGTCTGAGCTGAATGGTTCCCACTAGATGGCTTATACCTATGCTCATTTTCCGTGTCAGATCCTGACCTAGTAACCTTCTTCTCCAAATTCCAAAGGTGGGGTTCAGTCTCAAATGACCTGGTTGCCTAGGCAGAATTGTTACTTGTCAGAACAGGAAATAATATTGGGAACGGAACTTGGACAGCACTTTAATGCACCGTATCTATTGGCAGACAATTTCATCTGAGCCTTAGGTTCACCTTGAAACTGGAGACCGTTTTTTTGCCAAACACACTGTTGCCATTGCAAGTGTCCGTAGTTTTTATACTTTTTATCTGTTGCAGTTTGCTTTATGACTTCATTTTGAGGCCATTTTGGTTTTTAGTCACCATCTCAGCTGATTCATTTTAGCAAATTAATATTCCCAGTAAATACTGTGAAGACAGTGGGGAGTTCTGAAATTGTGAAAATAAACATTTTAACTCGTACATAAATGGGTGATTCACTGAAAGTGTTATTTACATTTTCATTTGCCTGTAAGCTGAAGCTGGTTGCACAGAAAAATCCCTCAGCCTTCTCCCCCACAGATGATTTAGGACTAATACCTTCCCAACATTATTATCTTCACACATACAGGTTAATGCTTCAATTCAGTGTGCATCTGAATAATGAAGGGGGTGATTGCTGCAAACAATTTCATGCAGGCAATGTGCATGTAATGAAAGGTATGTTATCACTTGAAATCTAGTCAGGTAAGGATTAAGAATAGGCTTAAGTGCTATATGAGATCTCTTTATTTTTCAAATGCTTTTATCTAATTTACTACAGTATGAAGGACTAATAGTAGAGGACACTGAGTACATAGAAATCGTGGTCCACTTTGCTTCGTGCCTACTCCAAAGCCACTTGAAACACTAGGAGCCTTTGCATAGCAGACAAAGCAGAAAAAAAAAACCATTTTTTTCCTTCAAACACTGAGTTACAGGAATAGAAGTGTTACTTCACATGCAAATCCTTTTTTTCTTTTCTGTAGTTGGACTATTTATTAAGTTTATTAAACATTACTAAAATAATGCAATCTTTTTATTTTTCTCTTAGCAGGTCTCAAAACATTCTAAAAGCTGAAGCCTCAGTTAAAAGTAGAACCCGATTTTCTCTCTTGTGGTCCTGAGAAGAAGTGAAAGGCTCAGTGTCTGTAGAGCTCACTCTGCGATCAGCGTGTGCGTATACAGGGGGTTCGGAATAAAATAACATCATTCTTTTCTCTTGGAAAGAAGACGGGCTGAGGGAGTTGGGACTGTTCATCCTGGGGAAGAAAAGGCTCTGGGGAGACCTTAGAACCCTTTGCAGTACCTAAAAGAGCTACAAGAGAGATGCAGAGGGACTTTGGGCAAGGGCACGGAGTGACAAGGGGGAACGGCCTCAAGCTGAAGGAGGGTGGGTTTAGATTAGATATAAGAAATAAATCCTTGCTGCAAGGGTGATAAGGCACTGGCCACAGGTTGCCCAGAGAGGTTATGGACTCCCCATCCCTGGAGGTGTTCAAGACCAGGCTGGACGGGGCTTGGAGCAAACTGGGATAGTGGAAGGTGTCCCTGCCCATGGCAGGGGGTTGGAACTGGATCATTTCTAAGGTCCCTTCCAGCCCAAACCACTCTGTGTTCCTATGATTCTCTACCCTGAGAGGCTGCCATGGCTCTGAAGCTCTAGGCTCCAGCCTTGCAAACACAGTAATTGAATTGCAGACCAGCTAAAATTACCAAGACAGACAAACCGTGGGCTGCTAAATCCGCAGCACTGAAGCCAGTGACGGCCCTGCTCATTTCTGTGGACAGTCACATTCGTTTCCCTTGCTTTCCTACAGCAACAAGCTGTGCTGAGCTCACACATACCCAGCATCCAGATTCATCTCACGCTGCTTTAGACATCCGAGCACAGCTCCCATGGCAACAGTCCCGTTGCCCTGGGCTCCCTCTGGAGTCAGTGGGAACAGACAGGCACCTTGAGCAGGTGATTCATGGACCACACCAAAGGTCTGAATCACTCCTCCCATGGAGTGGCTCTCTCACTCCACTGATTACAGAGGCAACCCAGGGTAAATGGGTTCATGCCGTAGGTGGTCAGCCAGGTGGAATGTATCCAGACCTGTTCTAGTTAGGCAGGAGCTGCGTTATCACAGCTGGTTCCGAATCCTTCAGTTTCTTCTCCCAATATTATTCACAGCTACGTCACATGAGTATGGCCTTTCTGAAAAATATTATCTTTTTAAAAATGCTTAACTGAATAATGTGCAGCTCCGTTGCCCTGAACTTGCAACTGAATGCACTTTTAGGTCGATACCTTTCATTATAGCTATAAACTATTTGAAGATGTGCTGAGATCAGTCTACACTAAGGGAATGTGCATTTGCATTAGATATTAGGGGTGTACTTCATTTCGGATTGAAATAAATGATACTTGGCTTTAGAAATTCTTTCTAGCTCAAGGGGATTTCTGCCGCTGTAAATCCGTACAAAAAAGACAACAGCTGCAATAATTCTGAACTGCAAATTGCACAACTGAAGCTGAAACCAAGCTGAAAGCTTTTTCAAGTTCAGCAGGTTTGTACTTGAGTGAGGATATGTGGTTTTGGTTGCAGGAGTAACAGCTAAATTTGAAAAATATTTATGGTCTTGACACAGGTATGATTCCCATTCAAATAAATTGTCTAAGTTCATCTGGTGTTTTAAGAGTCCTCTACACGTGTCCAGTTGCTTTGTGGAGACTTTTCTTCCTAAGTCCAACTCGAAAACCTTCTTCGGCTTCAGAGCAGCCAATTCCCATTTGATTTACACCTGCCTGAATCCGGCCCAGATCCACGTAGACCCACATTATATAAATAAAATGCCGATGTAAAGAGCTGTGTCGGGGTTTGTAGAAGCCGTGGCTTCCATCGCCCAAGGGCTGACACATTTACTGGTGCACTTATCTTTATACATGGGCATAACCATTAATTACCTCTGTCCTCTTCTCCACAGGCCGCCTTCCAGCCTCTTCCCTCTCATTCCTTCTCCCTCAGGCGAAGTGTCTCCTCTGTCTAGCAACCTCTGGAGACGTTTCTTTATGGTAACAGAATGGTCCAGGTCACGTCTATCTACTGACAAAAGGATAATCAGTGCTGCTGGCAAAAATCCTGTCCCTGCATCTATTCATTTCGGTATGAAATGCCTGAAATGTGTTCAAAATGCATTTTTGCTGCTAAGTCATTAAGTCATCTGTAAAGGACAAGGAGTAAATAAGGTACCGTCAGCTCGGCTCGGAGGGGGAAAAACCCTGCGTGGGCGATCTTGGACTATTTTCAGCAGAGGGTTTGTGCTAGCGTGGGGTGGCTCTGAGGCTCACAAAGGAAATTTCAGCACAAACGAAGCGTGAAGCCCTCAGCGGGCAGAGAAGGCGGCGGGTGAGGCGAGCAGGGAGCGCTCTGCTCGCTCCCCGTGCGCGGGCAGCAGGTGTTTGTCCTCAGAGCCCACGGCAGGGCAGCTCCGGCCCGACCCCACACCTCAGCCCGCAGCACTGGCTGGCAGGAAGAGCTGGCTGCTTTGCTGAGCTTGGATAAACATTAGGATCTAATTTATCATGTGACAGGAAAGGAAACCCTTTTTTTTTTTCCCCCCTCCTCCCTGTTTTTAACAGCCTTTGTTTTTGAGGTGCAAAGAGTGGAGGGAGATTTTAACCTGGGTCTCTGAACTGATTACTTTGCTGTCAGTTGATGTATGTGGGGCTCTTCCCAGACACATCCACAAGTGTTACATCTCACTAAATGACGTGCACAGGGAGCCAGACCTCTTGCTGAACTTACAGAAGAGACATCACACTCATTTAATTAAAAAGATCTGAGCTGCTGGTGCTCTTCGTGTCGGATGGTATATCCTGGGTTACATGCCCAGGAGGAAGGAAAAAAAGGAAACTGTTTCCCTTGTACTACAAAGTAAATAGGACTGAGAAATATTTTGGTATTTGCAGAGCCCGGGAGTTCTGACGTGATCATTCCATGTGTATTTGGTGCAGCACGGAGCATTAGGCAAAGATCTGGTTATTCACTTATTTCTCTGGAATTTCAGGTCCTGGCCCTATGCTGATCTGGTCCCAGCTTTGGTGGACTGCACATGGGAGTAGCACTTGGCTTTAAAGTAAGGCCTTTTGGGTATTATTGGGGCATCTCAGAAATTCTGCTGTATCCACAGTCTGGGCTCTGTGTGGCATTCACAGAGCGTGGCACCTAGGGAAGGTATTTGCAGTATGCCACGTGGGAGGCATATTCCATATTCTGGATGTAGGTTCCCTCCTGGACTAAGCCATCCTTTTGGGCATGAATAAATACCTGGCTCTCTACAGTGCCTCCTTCTCATATAGCAGACATTTATATGCTATGGGAACTCTGTTCCCACCCGAGGCTGAAACCCATTTCTCAAGAAAGTGCCTAACCACTGGCATTTCCACCCTCCTCTGAAACCTGTGTACGGCGTGATTTGAAGGTGGCAGAGATAAAGGTGACAATTCCTTGAGGCTGAGGAGGGTCTGCAGCTAAAACCTCCTGCCTCTTAGATGGGAAATCCAACCACGGCTGTGAGGAGCTGAGCAAGCTGAATGTGAGTGTCTCTGCCTCGTTAGCAAACTGGGGGAAGTGAAAATTAATATATGGAGCTCATCCATATTTATTCTCAGTTCAGAATTGTGTGGTAGGTTCTTTGCTTTCATAACGAAGCAAGATTATAGCATGGCACAAATCTTCAAGTTTTGGTTTTAACCATTTAAGGACAAAACAAAACTTCGTTTCAAATGAAAAACACACATTACAAGGCATCCCAGACTGAGAGAAAATGTAATTCCATGTTTTAGGATCTACGTGAATACTGAGGTTCATTTATTAATTTATTCCACATGACCTGGCTCTGAGATCAGTTAATCTGACTGGATATATTGCAGTGTCCAGTTTGAGAGAGATTATCAACTCTGTGCCCGTTACAGTCTTTAACCTTTTGCCCTTTCAACCACAAGTCTCCATTCGACTCACATGTTGAACACAAATCAAATCAGGCCGAATCAATCTTTCTACCAACATTATTAATTTTCATTTTTTATGTGAGATGAGTTGAAGGGAAATGGTGTTTGTTCACGCAGGCATAAATTCCGCTTTATTTTCCAGCCTTGTTTTGGTTTTGCTGGAGCAGGTTATTTTGAAGATGCTGCCCTGGCAGCTGCTTAGACTGAAGTCTTCTTCATCCACTGAAGGTAATCTGGATCAAAGCTTATAAATAAAAGCATTTACCTATGTACAGGTTAATTCGTAACAATTGATTTTGGAATCTTTTTGCTACTCTTCCTACACTGAAAGGTCAGAGCTCAGTTATTCAGACATTCAGCATTAAATCTGTGCTAACCAGTATTTGGCAGAACGCGTGATTTGAATGTGCCTCGTCATATTTGGCTTTTTCCCCTAAGTTCCAGCTCCCAGAGTCATGGGATTACATTAGAAACTTCAGGAAGAAAGAAAAGTAAGCTAGACCTCACGGCTGTAGAGGGAAAGCTTAAAAAACGTGACCTGGTTTCACTCTGAAGGCTCAGATCCCAAAGGAAAAGAGCACAATGTAGAAAACTTGTAAAGAATTTGTATGTGGGGAAAGGAAGACTGACTCATTAGTGATCCTTTCTATCCAGTGCTAGGTGTCGGGATGTTGTGTTTACAAATTAATCCACATAATCCAGCCACAAATCTGCAGAACCTTCTGTGCAGGGACTGCCACTGTTTGGCATGACTTGCCTCTGTCTGTGTAACTGGCCCTTGATGGCTTTTAGAGCTTTCCACTGTAAAAGCAACAATAGGATGCAAAACGCAAATGCTTTATTCAGGGTGGTAACACAAATGTGAAGAGAGGAAAAGAGAGTTTTCTAAGCTTTGCCTGCAAACTTCAACCTTCAACTCACGGGCACAGTGAAGGCTCCAGGAAGACAGTAAAAGCTATCGAAATGCAAGTGGAAAAACATTTACATGGTGTTTTGGAAAAATAATAGTCAGTGTCGCCAAACCCAGTTTCCTGTGGAGAACAGGCTATGTCAGCGAAGTCGCCCCTCACTGGAGCTGTGCTGGGACCTGGTGGCTCCGCTCCAAAGAATCACAGAATCGATTAGGCTGGAAAAGACCTCTGGGATCATCGAGTCCAGTCTGTGACTGAACACCGCCGTGTCAACCAGGCCGTGGCCGTGAGTGCCGTGTCCAGTCTTTCCTTAAACACCTCCAGGGATGGTGACTCCAGCACCTGCCCGGGCAGCTCATTCCAATGTCTAATCACCCTTCTGCAAAGGAATTCTTCCTAATGTCCATCCTAAACACCCCCTGGCAGCTCAAGACCATGTCCTCTTGTCCTGTCACTTGTTGTCTGGGAAAATAGACCAAGTTGGCCACAACCTCCTGTCAAGGAGTTGTAGAGTGATAACGTCCCTGCTTTTGTCGAGGCTGAGCCCCCCCAGCTCCCTCAGCCTCTCCAGACCCTGGCGCTCCAGACCCTTCCCCAGCTCCACTCCCTCCTCTGGACTCGCTCCAGCCCCTCAGTGTCCTTCCTGAAGTGACCGGAACAGAAGAACTCGGGACACCCGAGGCGCTGGGAGCGGGCTGGGGCAGCCGGGGCCGGGCGAAGCGCCGCGATCCCGCTCCGCGCCCGGCCGGGCCCTGCCGCGACACGCAGGCCCCGGCACGGGCTGCGACTGAGGGGCCACTCCAGCCCTGCCCTGTTCTCAGCCCTCAGCGAGCACGCCTCCCGCCCCGGGACTCCGCTGCAGCTTTCCCGTCCTTTCCTTCGGGGCGGGCAGCGTGGGCGGCGGCGGTATCGCTCACAGGGGCGGGCAGCGCAGAGCGGG
>VZRQ01007228.1:717414-729111 GCA_013397975.1 Machaerirhynchus nigripectus
GTGCCCCCTGGAGCTGCCGGTTCCTTTCTTTCCCCGCTCTCGGCTGCATCTCTCGGTTGCCGAGCATCGTCTGCGGGACCGAGCGGGTGCGGGACTGGTGCAGAGGAAACAACAGGTCTCGCTCCCTGCATGCCTTCCAAAGCGACGCCAGCGCCTTGCTCTTGGGATTATAAATGTTTGAACTAAGACCCAGGGAACTGGAAGGAGAGCCTCCCGTTGGAATTAATAGAAGAGAAAAGAAGGGAGGCTTTTCCAAATCCTCTACAAGAAAGCTCGTGCTGTTTTCCCCTGCTGTCCGTACTCTGTTTAATAATGCGATTGTGACCTGAGTGGAATTTATGAGCGATGAACTATTGAAGCTTGTTGCACCGCTGCATCGGACTACATTTTTGGGTTTTTTTCCTCAGCACATGATTCCTCCATCCCAGCTGTTGCAGGACCTATGGGCCAGTAACAGAGGGATGGGAAGCTGAGACAGTTTATTTTCACATTCTTCTGTGCCGGGGACTTGGCAAGTTAGCTGAAGCTGCTGCTTTTTACTGGATCTGCTCTTTCCTCGGCAGGGTTTTTTTTTGTTTTTTTTTGTTTTTTTTTTTTTTTTCTTTTCATGTGCTTCGATTAAACAGTCATTGGACTGGAGCTGGATGGGTGCTTTGCAATCCGAAAGGTTTTGGGGGATAACAGAAAACTGCTGAAACAGAGAAGAACTGGTGCTGCAGGAAACCTGGGGCCTGTTTTCCAAGCCTTTTTGTTTTATTGAGCAAGGTAAATAACGTAGTGGGGAGAATTCAGGGCTTATCGTAATCATGCATGAAAATGTTACAAAGCACTTCAGACTGTTCCAAGTCTTTCAAGGGATTGAGAGGACCCACAGTGAGACTCAGAATGAATTGTTCTTAGAAAAATTTCGGATACGAGTGTGAAATTTAAGGCTGAGAACAAAGTTTGTGGTACCTGGGAGGGTGGGGGAGCTACTTTTCCTGATTTTGCCTTAAGTTCTTGTAGGTTTGTGATTCTGAGAGAGGTTGCCTGAAGAACTTCCTTGGCCGTTCAGTGTGCAGTAATTACACGAGTGGGTTTTTTCCATGCTTTTTAAAAACTTGAGGGCTTAGCTCTGGGTAGGGATCTGTTAGGGTGTCTGAAAGGTGCTCCCAGTTTACAGGGTGCTCACTTCCAGTAGTGCAGTGCTCCCATTTGCATTAACTGTGTTCATCCTCTGCCTTTAATTGTTTTTGCTTACCTTTACTTTTGCTGTCCACACTGACAGCTGCTACTACTTCAGAATGAATTTTTTGCTTTTTATCTTCCTTTCCACGTTTTTATCTCCCGAATTGGACTGTTTGGATTTACCACTCATTTATATACATCACTTTCACCACTATAAACCTTCTAGAGCCAACACAAGCTCAAAGTACTGTTTTAGATACAATCTTTGTACGTTTGAAGCAGTGGAAGAAGCAGATAATGATTCCCAAAATGTGCAGTGTAATCAGTTACTGGGTGAAGTGTATAATTTTTGGTGGCAGGCTGCATGCCTTATCTTAGTTTTTTTTAAAAGATCTCGGCAGCAGTTTACTCCTCACAAAAACATAAATCCATTAAAATGAGGTCACAGTTTGAAACGTAGCTGCAAAAATCTGGTTTTGCAAGAAGTCACGAGATTCTCCTTATGAAGTGAAGCCTTGATTAAGTTGACTGTGTACCTTTTTCTCCACTGTTAATGAAATAGTGGCAAACACCAAGGTGCTGGCAACCTTTGCTGATGCCGTCGTGGGGAGAGCTGAGTGGGTATTACGGGCAGTACTCAAAAGCTCCTCTTTAGATTTGTTTGACCGAAATTTCTGGCCTTTGTTTTGTGTCGCTTTGTTTCAAGATGATGTGTGAGGTGATGCCAACCATCAGTGAGGCCGAGATTCCCGCCGGGGGAAATGGAGGCCACGGTTCAGGTTCCCCGTTGCAGTCAGATGCTGATTCCCACTTTGAGCAGTTAATGGTGTCCATGCTGGAAGAAAGGGATCGCCTGCTGGAAACGCTCAGAGAAACTCAGGAGACGCTCGCGCTCACCCAGGGCAAGCTGCATGAGGTTGGCCATGAGAGGGATTCCTTGCAGAGGCAGCTCAATACTGCACTTCCACAGGTATGGACGTTTGGGAAGGAAGGGATTTTTCAATGGTTTTTGTGTTCTTTGTGGTGTTTTGTTGGTATTTTTTATGTTTGATTTACTGAAGAGTCAGGTTATCTTAGGGGAAGATGAATCTATCCTGAAGGATCTGTTGGTGCTTGCTCATTTTGAGAAAGATGCAAAAGCAAGGAAAGCAAGGAAGAGCAGTCCTTTCCCTCCAGTCTGCTTTCCCAGTTTCTGGAATTTCCTTGGCTTAGCATAAACATGGAATGGTATCTACATCCTTTTGTTTAATAGAACTTGATGGGCTTTCTTCTGCCACTAGTACTTTTTAAATGCTGTTTCTAATTGCCTGATTCATTCATGTGCTTAAGAATTAATAGCTGGTCTAGTGGGAGGTGTCCCTGGCCACGACAGGAGGTTGGAACTGGAGGGTCTTTTAGGTCCCTCCAACTCAAACCATTCTGGGATTCTGTGAATTCAATACAGACCATTCTGACACCATTATGGACTTTGATTTAAAAACTTGAAGATTGCTACATTGTGAATGCATGCTGAGTTGTCAGTGTCAATATAGAAGCCTGAGTGTGTTGTTTAACCTCTTTAGTTACTTTTGAAAAGTTTGGATTTGGTTTTTGGATTGCTTTTTTTTAAGTCCTGCTAGGAGTTCCTAATTAGTGACTTGTGGAGGATGCACGTGGCCTGCAGCGCTAGGTTTGTTACGTAAGGAACATGGTTAGGAAAGGTGATTGGTGTCTACAGAACTCGTTGGGTTTTATCCATTCGAGTTAAAAATAATACAACTGGACTTTGAACACGCTGAGAAGCATTTGGTTGTAGGCAAAGCAGGGGCTGCTTTCAGGTGCTGGTTAACTGTTGGCAGCCTTGCGCTTTCTAGAGTGGTGGTTGTTGTCCCAAGCGTGTCACAACGATGCTGTTACTTTTACAAATGTTCACGTATCCTTAAATATTGTAGTTACTGTTTATACCCTTTCAAATAGTGGTGTTAAATCCTTCTGTTTCACTGCTCTCATTATAATGTAATCACTGTGTGACTCTCGGTATGGTAATTGGTGCTGGTAATTACTGAGGGATAGAAACGAAAATGTTACACGTGTTAATCTGGTTCTGTTACAATGATGAAAATCAGCAAGGAGAAGTTTCCAACCTTTGCTGCTGCCTGTGTTAAATCGTGTGCTGCAGGCAAAAATCGTTCTTTGGGTTTTTTTGTTGTAATAATTGTGGCTTCTCCTGAGTCTCTGTGTCAGGTCTGCTACATTAATGGAGGCCATTAACCACTTGCATGACCTGCAAACTGTTAGACCTGAGTTTGTGGCTGAGCAGAATCATCCCAGCTCTCAACTCCGCTGTTCCCCTTTTGCCTTCTCAGTTCTCAGCTTTCCTCCCTAAAGCTAGTAGGCTACTTGCATGTAAACATCACTTTCTAAACATTTCTGGAAGATTAATAAACAGTTCCCCTTTTCGAGAATGCCATAATTGCATGGTTTCATGTCAAATCTGTTGGAAAAGCAAGTCGGTTGAGGGAGAAGTTTTACTGCAATTTTATATAAACATACAGCAGTGTATGGTTTTTTGTAGGCTGCTGTTAGAAAATACTGTTTTCATGCTGTGGAACTGCTGCTTTTGTCCCCAGTGGTGCTTAGCTCAAGTGATTGTGGTGCTTTCAAAAATCAGAAATATTTTCATTATTATTGCTATAATCAGAAGTAGCTTGTGTGTTAGACAGCTTTTGTTGTTGTTATGGTACAGGCAGTTACTTCATGGGTGTAAATTTTGATGAGGTGGAGCAATTCCTTTTTTTGAATTCTAATATGTGTCCACTGTCAAAACTTTATGGTGACTAATATTTGAAACTATTCAAACTTTTTGTTAATTATTTCAAGCTGAGCATTCTTTTGAACTGCTGCCTCAAGTGACCTGTTGTTTAGCTGTGGATTTCAAGGAGGGTAAAGTCAGGATATCTTTAAATTTAATAACACCTGTGTTATGTTTTTTCAGCAAAGAAGGTACAGTAGTGTAGACTTTAATTTTTTTTTTATCATAGTAGTTGTTTTCAGTTTAGTAGGTCTGCAAGGTCAATTTAACTTATCATACAAAGACCAGTAAAATTTCATGAATCACTAAATCACTCTGTAA
The DNA here is from genome assembly GCA_013397975.1 of Machaerirhynchus nigripectus. Classification (NCBI taxonomy): domain Eukaryota; kingdom Metazoa; phylum Chordata; class Aves; order Passeriformes; family Dicruridae; genus Machaerirhynchus; species Machaerirhynchus nigripectus. The sequence continues at coordinate 721,694 of VZRQ01007228.1, forward strand.
CCAAAGTATTATTTCTTTCTCAGACTTGGCTTGTAAGACGTCTTTGTAGTTGATTTTAGAGTACTTTATCTTAACAAGTACTGAATTGAATTGTTTCTGTGTGTACTTTTCCTGTTCTATATCTTTATCTGAATCAGCCAGTTTTAGACCATTCTGATGACTGATGGAAGGTCCTGGTATGAAAGCAGGAATGCCAGATTGATTTCTTCTTTACCAAAATTACTCTCCTGGTTTTGCTATGAAGACACTCAATTTCTGATGGCATCCCTGTGCTTACTTCCTTACATTCCCTGAGTTTTCTGTGCATAAGAAAGAACCTCACACTGGCGTGTATATAATTAGTTTCAAAATGGCAAATTAGTATTTGCACCTCTTAGATTCTGAAAGTAAATGCAGTTTTTCCTGCAGCAGTGATGCACATTGTGTGGTCACAGACGAGCACACACTTAGTGTGGTGGCCAGCTGGGAATTCCAGGCATCGGTTCTAGCCCCATAAACCTGGGACAGCTATTTAGAGTAAGGCAGCTTTTGTGGATGTCTAATTCACTGAGAGGAGAGCATTTTAATCTTATATAGATGTGCTTTATCTGTTACATTTACTCAAGGCTGACTTTTTCTGAGTTTTTGGTGTGGACAGCTGGAAGTGAAATACATCACCACTGCCTTGATAAAATAGCTGCATTCTTGGCAATGCTCTTAGTTTTCTGGGAGTTCCCTTCTAGTACAGATTACCCCAGTCAAACTGTACTCTGACCTTGGAAAATGAACTTGAGGAAATCAAAATGCTGTGCTAGAATTTAATTTTATTCTTTCTAGAATTTTTCACGGAAAAAAAAGAACATTAACTTTTTACTTGAAAAGCTTTATAACATAAACACATTCAGTTATGATTCTAATTATGGCCTTAGTGGATTTAATTATGCCCTTTATGTGCCTTTTAGAGTGCATTCTACAAAATTCAAGATTTGTGTGCTTCCAATTTATAGGTTGATCTGTAAAATTGTATTTAAAGGTTAAATTTTGAACCTAAGTTAGATGAGACCCAAGTTACTACAGCTCTTGCTATTAAAGTGTTGCAGGCCAGGGTTCATTTTGCTGATAGAATTTCATGTAGATGTTTTCTGTAAACGAAAACATGATGCTTGGTTTGGATGGAGAAGACTGGAGTTTAATTTCCAGTGCCTATCACAAATAAAAGCACAGTTGGTGAATTCACAGCAGTTGTTATCAGGATGAGAATTTTAATATGTATGTTAATTTTATAAGCTGATAAATACGATACGAATATGCTTCTGTAACACAGCAACACTTATTAAGATCCATCTTAATCTTGCACCTCTGATCTTTTGGTCTTAAATTTATCATGCCTTATCTTTTTCTGTACAAGGTAAGCAAAACAGAAGGTTAAAGCTGCTTTCTATCCATAGTAAATATTTTATCACTGCTTCACACTTCATTTAAAAATGGTGTGTGTCAGTTCATATTTGTATTCAGTGAAGTTCAGGTATGTCCCTATAGAATGATGTTCCTTAGACAATCTCAGAAATACTCAGTGCCTCACATGTAAGAAATATCAAAACACCTGGCCCAAAGACTGCCCTGGCATTGTTTTGAAATGATGGACTTAAGGATTTAGTTGCCATTTTATGAATAGTGGTACTTGGATTTCCTCCAGACAAGTTTTGAGTAATACAGGATGTCATAGATGTAGAAATGAGGTTTTGAATTGTACCTAATAAGAAGAACACGGTGGCAGAAAGCACATTAGGCAAAGGCCTTGCCAAACTCTGCAGCAGCTGAAATTTCCTCAGCACGTGAAGTGCAGCTCCATTTCCAGCGTTCCCAGATGTTTGGCCCTGAGGTGCCACAGCTTGCACTTCTTACTCTGGCAGCAAGTGGTGCTGACTTCCGAGTAACAGCCATTAATCTCGGCAGAGTGTCCAGGAATCCTGGAGGTGCCAAAGGGTTTCACATGGATGTAAGAGCAGGCACATCCTCCACTTCTCCCACCCCGTTCTGACAGCAAAGATGAACAGGACTCTTCCTGTTGCATTTTCAGACATCTATGTTGAGTTTCAGTTGCTGAGTATTACTTGGCTCTTACTGTTAGTAAATTACTGAACAGATTTGGCTTTACACTAGTTTGAGTCAGATGGAGATAGGAAATAACATTCAGAATTCTTCACTGATTATGAATAAATCTCAGCTTCCCTAACATTTCTTTCTTTTCAAGACATAGAAACAGACACCTTTTGCCCCAAACCTTCCAAGTGTGAATTTATCTGGAAGAGTGCTGTGTTTGGGCAGAAAGGAGTAGCTACACTTAAATAATGCAGTGGAGTATACCGAGGACCGAGTCTCCAGCACTGGTTCCGACTTCTTGGTTTCTCATGTGGATATGTTTGGGTTTGTTTATTGAAACATCCCACCCCTGCCCAGCAGACATCTGTTTGCCTATTGTTAGCAACTTGCTGTTTATACTGTGCTTTTAATTTCGGTTTGCTTGATTATAAATAGACGTTTTAGCTAGATGAAATTTGGAATTTATTTTAAGTTTCCTTGTATTTGGATTTTACTGCTGTTAAATTTGGGGTGAAATTTACTGCTGTTTTACTGCTGAATGATGTCCCATGCATCCCCTTAATAGGGAGATGTGATGAAGTCCGAAACTCTTGGTTTTTATTGTCCTTAGTTTATTTGTAGGAAGAATGTTTGGTGACTGCACAGAAATGCCTTTTATTTGTTTTTGGTAGTGGCTGATGCCCTGAAACAGGAGCTAGTGATTGTTTCTGCCTCCTCTTGTGCTACTGTGGACAGATGTGTGACAGTGGGTTTATTAATGCTTGGGGTGCTCTAGTCTATAACCTGCAGCCTAACAAACAGGATGTTTAGAAGGTGAAAAGAGCTACAATCAGAACAAAGTGTTTAAAAATATGTATTTAGAACTAGGTGAACATCACATATATACTCTCATCAGAGTTAGCTTGCCTGTAGCCTCTGGTACAAGTGGTAGTGTCTTTTGGTATTCAGAGAATTCTTCCTCTGCTGCCTTTAATTTTTTTCCTCCATTCTTTCTGAGAGTGTAACTAAAAAGTCCTTTGAAGATGTTTGGTAGCAAGGCTTAAAAGATTCAATGTGGCTACATAATTGCAAGTTCATTAAAAAAAAACAAAACAACCTCTTGGCTTTTTTTTTAAAGATAAATATGAAATAAGAACACATTTCCCTACCCTTTTACAAATTCTTAGTATTCTATGTCCACTGAGACTTTGTTTCGTCCTTTCTGTAATTTGTTTAGGAGAGCTGAATGTTAGTTTTATTGCCTATGGGATTTGATCAGAGAATTAAAGAGGACACATTGTGTTTTAATATATGTAGGCCCCTTATAGTTAAGAGTGTTGTCAGATACCTTGAATCTTTGGAAAAAACATTTTAAGTGCCTATTAGTAACTTTTTCTTCCTCTCCCTAAGTTAGCATTGCATTTCAGAACTGCATTAATATACTTCACAACTGAATTTGGGGATTTATTTCTTAGTTTTCCATTTTTAAAGGAATATGACAGAGGTCTTTGTGTAAGCTGCTTGTGGCAATTTAGGCAGCTTAAGTCACTTAAAGTCTGTAAGGCTGACTGGTATCTGTTGACATATATTAGAAAATACTCAGCATAATCTCTTGTGTATATGGAATTCAAGCTACAAATACTGAGAAGGGATAAATTTGTGTTGTGTGTGTCAGGTAATCTGGATGCTCATAACTTTTCAAGGGTCTTTTTTTTGTAATCCTGCCTCTGGGTTCCCCAAGTGTAAATGTAATGTGATTCTTGCCAGGAAAAATGTTTTCACATTCTCTGGGCTGAAAGAAGAATTATTATTTTGCTACTGAACGGAGTGAGTTTTTTATTCAACTTGACTTTTTCACAGAAGCACAGGGAAGAAATGTTTCCACATTTTGGAAACTCCAGATGATTGTGTAGGGATCCATATCTTTGTAGGTCATTTGAGGAGATTGCTCTGGGACTGTGGATATTTAGAATTGGAGGAGTGTGATTACAAGTCCAGGGTAATGCTCACTTTCACTTTGATGTGTTGTTTTCCTCTAAGCTGATGTGAGTAGTTGGTTCACTTGTTTTTTTGCCCATGACCTTTATCTGTTTCAGAGTTGACCTTTGGTTTCGTGTAAGCTCTACTGAAAATCAGCTCCCTCTCTTCTGATCAGCCTGACAAGGCTCTGTGGCCTATTCCTACAGAGGCTGGAGCTGCAGCATATTTCAAAAGAGAAGCTTTGTTTCTTAATCGTCTCTTTTGCTGTTCCACAGTGACCTTGAACTTTGTTCATGTGTTCATGCTCGTGTCTACTGAGGATATGGTTTTTGAGGATGGTAGTGGAGAATATAATTTTGGTTGGAGCTGAAATATGCCATGGCTATTGATGGATACGTTTGATGGAATGAGAACAGTCAACATATTCCTGTAATTCATCTGTCTTCTGCTTATGTTTTCAGAAAGATAAATATCTAGAATTAGTCTTTTGTTTTACAAATTTTTTGTAAATTTTGTAAAACCAAGGTTCGAGTCCAGGCTGGGTGGAGCTCTGAGCAACCTGGTCTAGTGGAAGGTGTCCCAGCCCATGGCAGAGGTGAACTTTAGGGTCCCTTCCAACCCAAATCGTTCTAGGGTTCTATGATGCCTTAATGAAAAGATCCTTACGCGAGCAGTATTGGGCATAATCAGGTACCTTCAGGACAGATTTTAAACAAGGACTTGTTTAAAGGGCCGTGTGGAAAAAAAGCATGAAAAATTTCATTTGTGACCTTTTGAGTTTTGTTAAGGAGAAAAAAGAACTTCCATTTAGAAAATAAGCATTTTTTATTTGTTGTGGTAGGAAAGTGGGCAGCTCTTGATCTTATTTTTAAATTTAATTAAACTTCTTTTCTTTTTTTGTTTTTTTTCCTCTGTAGAACAGTAATTTCTCTTTGGGTACGGTCTGAGCCATGCTGTATTTTGCCTTACTCCTACTGCTAGTATGTGGCAGAGTTTGGTATCTGATTGTAGAGAAATATTCTGAAGCACAGTGTTTGCTTTTTTTCTTTTAGTCCTACCTCTCACATAAACACATATAAAATTTGGTTCTACACACTTAAAACATTGTTCTTGGAGGCATATTTACCTTTTGAAAAGAATGGCAGCGTAGATTATCAGGTAAAAATGAGTAAAGCATGGAGATTGTTACTCTACTACTGAGAGAAGTGAGATTTTGATTTTCCTACCTCAAATTTACAGAACAGTGCACAGTATAAGGATTTAATTATATAAGCCTATGGAGCTGAGTAATTTACATAGTTTAAAAAGCCAAACAAAACAAAGCCACCTTAAGATGTGCAGTTTAAACAAAGAATTTCTGTGTTGGCCTGTACAAAGTTGAGACTGGCTTGATGTATGGTTGAAAGATCTGTGACTGTTCATGTAAAGAAACTACCTTGCAGTTGATGAAGTCTATTAATCATTGTCTTCAACACTGACAGTGTCCAGTGCTGAGAAATGGGGTTTATTTTGAATTACTTGAAAAGGAATTTTGGCCACGAAAATCCTTGGTGTAAAAGCTAAAATGCTCTTCAATGTGGCGAGAGCTCACTCAATAAAGAGGATCATAAATTCCTGTTGTTTTAATGGTACTGGATCCATGGTTATCTCAATAAATAGTGACCAGTTTTATAAAACTATTTCTGAATTTTCAAGCACAGTCATGAAAAGGGAGAGAGAGATCTGAAAGTGGAATTGCTCATTTGTTTTACAGAATGCTTGATCTGGAAGTTTTTTCACAGTGCGACCCCAAATCGCCTTAAAAAAGAAAACAGGGCGAAAAGGGAGTTCTGTACACATCTGCAGGAACTGCTGTCTTGATCAGTGGCAGGGTTTAAACTGTGGATTTGTGGGTTTGAGTTGTGGATTCTCAATTGTCCTGTGTGAGCCTGTCACAATTATTTAGCAATAAATACTTTTGCCAATAGAATGTTAAAGTCAAAACTCTCATTTTCTTTGCATTCCTATCCATAACTGGGAAACCTGTGAGCTGAACATTCTGGGAGCCATGGGGCTCTGTTAACCTTGTTAAACTAAGAGTACCAGCCCTAAATTCTGTTACTTGCTGTGTTTTTCACTGTAGCTTGTGCTTGTGGATTTGCTGTTCCCAGGGGGAAACTGGACTCTGTAATTTTACATACTTGAAGGTTCTGTTGTGTAGGGTATTTAAAGTCCTGGATGCATCTCACACTTGAATCACTTGCTTCTACTGGGATTTAAGGCGTGGGCTGCTTTGGAAACCTGGAAGTAAAAGAAACTTCTGATCCAAATTAAAAATTAATAAATGAGATTCTCTTGTTAAGAGTTCTTCAGATAATCTAATTGGGATGTAAAGAGTGATGTTGCACCCAGGAGACCCAAGGCTGGAAGAGCAGAGCCCATGTGGAGGGTGATAGTGGATGTGGGGGTGAATCTGGCTGGGCTTTCCAAATGTTTATGCCTGTGTAAGGTAAACTCCCAGTTTCAGATTAATCCTTCAAAGCTCTCTCTATTTGCTGCAGTACATTTGGGGGAATGACTAAAAGTCTGGTTTAGATAACTTTAGGGATGCCTTGGGGTACCACTGTGAATCTTTTTGTTATTCTTGAGTAATGTATTTTTCATACAGCATGACCACCTTTTTGTAGTTCCTGGGAAAAGGCTTGGAAGGTCATAACATTCTTTTAGCCTTATGTTAAAGAGCACGAGGCAGGTGCATCCAGTAATTTATTTCTTTTAAAACATGCAGCTTGAGTTTTCAGAATGTCTTTGGAGGGTGTGGTTCCACACCATTATCTTCCAAAAGCTGAGTCTTTGTCTGAAGAAATCTGGAATTGCTTTGCTTCATGTAAAATGGAAATGGAACAGCGTTCTAGGATTTTAGCTGTCCTTTTCCTCTCCCAGGGTCTCGTTTATGCTGATACTGACATTGGTGTAACTCTGATGCCATTGGAACTGTAGTTTGTGGAGACTGCAGAACCCTCTCCTGAATTGGTTATGAAAGATTAAGTCCTGGGAAGTAGAGGAGGAGAAATGGGCCAAGCATTTCTGTTGTCTTAACGGAGTAGGAGGCTGCAGGGCTTCCCTATTGCATCATCTTTCCCTTGTTTTTAGTCCAGTGTGGAATAGGAGCTTCACAGGTTCCCCCCACCAAGCTGTTTTCAGCATTTATTAGTGGTAACACCATATTGACAGTCTGCCCCTGTCTTTTATTCATTTATTGATTGATTGAGTTTTCATTTCCTCTCTGCATTATAGCATTGCACATCTCCCTGGTTTCCTTCTGCTGTCTGGGTTCAGGGAGTTATCAAGTTTAGAACTGTTCATTATGGATATATATATATATATATTTTTTTTTA
>VZRQ01007228.1:730682-742934 GCA_013397975.1 Machaerirhynchus nigripectus
TGTAGGCTTATTCTGTGTTTAATTAAACTGTTTTTCTGGAATATTGGTAGTTGGAGTGGTACAGTATTGGGAAGGATTACTTTGTTATCAGCCATTCTCAACAGTTAATGCACAAAGTAGCCATACACATCCCAAGTTGAAAAGCCTGTTTTTCAATGATGACTAAAGTTTTCCTGCTGCATATTTTAGCTGATCTTGGACATTTTTCCAAGGAAAACAAGCTCGGTATGGTTCAGAATACTTTTGTGCCTTATCTGCCCTTTCAGGGGGCGTATTCCTGTACATTGAGGAGCAGCTAAGGTGGAACTCTTTGCATAGCCACACCACAATGAAGTGATTGGAAGGTTTTCTGCTACCATTGCATATGAATAGATGCCAAGTTTCATGCAACTCTGAAGACTGCTTCTTCATTTCCTGTGCTTGCTGCTAGGCAGCTGTCACCTTGCAGCTTTGGTAATGCTTCAGCTTTTGGACCTCCTTAGTCAGAAGATTGTGTTGCCTGAATAGAGGCAACATCTCGTAAGTATTTTTACAAAGACAAGTGAAGAAAATAACTTAAAACTGGTATTTCAAGTTAGTGCTCAGTATGTTCATTTCTTGTTAATCCTCTGTACATTCTGTTAACTTGCAGGGTTTGCCCCCTCAATTGAATATTTGGACAAAGCCCTGGGGGGAAAAACTTGGTGAAGTTTTTCACTGCTTGATTTGATACGTATCTGCAGATTTAAAAGGGGGTTTAAAAGGCTGGGATCAAAACAGGTTGTCTGCTCTGGGTTGATTGATCACCCTGTGTGATCTACCCTACTTTGAACAAGCTGTGTTGATTTGTTAAGGTTAGTGAAAAGATTAACAAACTATCTGGAGAAATTAGGGATTCTGATCGTTTTGATGATCCCAGGGCTGGTTACACTACAGAAGATGCAGAGCAAACTGCAGGTTGTAATAGGAGCGACTGGATGAGGTTTTCTGGCTTGTTTGAACAACCTCATGTTCTCTTTCCTTAGCTTCCCAGACTCCAAAGCAGTTGCAGGATGCAGCTGTGGCTTGGTTTTGCCTTGCAGCACATTAGCAGCAAACAGGCTTGTGGGGACCGTGTGTTACATATGTGACTTGTGTTCCCCATAGTGGATGGATGGATGGATGGATGGATGGATGGATGGATAGATGGATGGATGGATGGAGGTCTGGGTATAACAGAGGAGCCTGGAAGGTTGCCCTGTGTCCCTTGCAGTCCAAAGCACGGTGTGTGAACAGGGAACGTTGGCTCTCCGGTGATGCACGAAGATCTGGTTTTGCACGAGGCTTTGCCCCTGTCCTTGTGTACATAACAGCACTGTTCTGCTGGGTTTAGGGAAAACGAAATGCAGGAGGGCAGGCAGGAAAGGTTCTGCTAGTCCAGGTTTGGGCAGGCTTTAGTTAATGATTCCAGCGTGTCTTCGACCTGTGCTCTGCTCTGTGCACAAGGGTTTGCAGGCTCCCTCTCCACACTTTGCTGCTGTGTGTCTGAGGTCTGAGCAGGGGTTCATATGGTGAAAGGAAAACCCCTCATCCTCTGAGGAGCAAGAGGCTGGATCCAGGTTTGGGTTCTGGTACTTTTACACCCTGCACCCCAAATAGGACATGTCTGTTAGAAATGTGTTAGATGGGGAAGGGGAGCTGATGTGTCAGCTACCTCCCTCTTCCTGCTGCTCCTACGTTCCTTTTGCCAAGCTGCCAAATCCCACCTTTCCCCATTTATGTTTCCTCGCGCTTCCGGAAGCTCCCAGTGCTGAAGTCTGGATTTTGTGCTTTGTAGTTCAAGCTCAGGGAACACTGTGCATAAATTTAGGCAACTCACTCAGGATGGTAACTGGAAACCTACTTATTGCCATGGAGACTTGGGCTTGCTATCAGCTTTTCCATTTTGCTCTTGGGCATATGTTGGGTACCTGCTGGCTGCGAGCGAGGAGTCCTTTGGCTCTTGGCTTGTCAAATGCCAGGCAGTTGATTCTGCTCCCAGCTCCAAAGTGGACTGGGAACAGCGAGAGTTTCATTCCAGAGCAATAACATTATGCAACTGTAAACACGTTAAAACTTAATTGCCCGTTTAGGATTGAGCAGCGTTAATGACAAAACCTAGATAGGTCAATCTGAGAGGGGCATTTGAAGAAGACCTGCTAAAAAAAAAAGGACTGGAATGATAAGAAGTGACTCAGGTGCAGTATTGATCACTGACTGGCAGCTGGCAGCAATACTCACTGGAGTGTTTTCATGCAGTCTTGCAGTTTTTGATTGAGGGGAAAAAAAAGGTGGTTTTTTTCAACGAAAATACAGATTTTTGAGAGTTAACCAAATGTGGTATTAAACCTTTACTTCACAGTGCCACTAGTTGGAAGGGGAGAATTTTTTTTGACAGTGAAGAAATCTGCACCTCTGCTTTGGTGGTTTTCTTTTGAGTTATAAAACATCTTGTGCATACACAGAAATAGGAAAGGAGGTCAATACACTAATTATGTAATGAGCTCCAGTGTGTTCTCACTCTGGTGGGTAGTTAGCTCCACTTGGAAAAACAGCTACTTTGAGCATGAAAAGCCTTTCAGTGCTCTGAAACACAATAATTTGACATATCCATATTTTAGTATTACTTGAGGTATTCTCTTACACTCTCTTTGAAGTCGTTGGGGGTTTTGAGAACAAAAGATAAACTCGTTTCATAGAACTGACTCTGTTAATGCTTGAAATAAGTTTTATGTTTCTAGCTTAGTCAATTCAGGCTGCTTGATACTTACTGGAAATTAATTTCATGAGGTGAAAAGGAAAATATTTTTCTTTGCGCACTCTAGGCTGATTTTTCTCTTTCCCATTAGCACATGCCAGAGATACAGAAAGGTTGAAAGCAATGTGTTTTATTACATGGAACAGGCAAAGCATAATCTGTGTTGGTGGTTGTTTTTTTCTGGATTTGCTGTTAAATTGTGCGTAACTATGTTTTTTTCCAAGGCTGGATTTAATGGTGAAAACAAGTCAGTTTTCTTTAGTTTTAACTCTCATTACCCTTGAACTCTTTCGTAATTTCATAGTTCTGATTCTTAGCCTAAAAAACCACAAAACGAAGCTGGGATTTAATAGGTATGAAAATTTGCTTGCTAGGAACTTTCAGGTATATTGGGGATCTTGTTCACTGCGTGCTACCTAAAACCCCCTAGGTTTAAAATGAGGTGACTCTGAAATACCCTAGAAATAAGCCTAGATATCTAGATTTTCTTTGCTTGTTTTAAGACTCTATATTCGTCATTTCCATGCCTGCATCATTTGCGATAATTGTGGTTTATATGTAGTACAAACACCATGATGGAAACTTATCTCAGATCCCATTGGTTTTCACCCCTGATGTCCTGCACTTCCCCCAGCTGTTCTTTTCCTGCTCTCTTCAGCTGCTCAGATTTGTGAGTGGGTTTCTTCATATTCAGGCTACAGACCAGAATGAGAACAGTAAACCAAAATATTGCTTGGTGATTAAACAGATAAATTCCAGTCATATATTTCAGTCAGAGATGTTCCTAAAGATGCAACAGTCACAACTTCATCTTTCTATTGCCTGAAGTTACTACTTTAACAGTATTTAATAATATTTGATGAATTTTAAATGTTTCTCCTTTTTTTATTACATACATTTTCATCATTTATATAAATTTTCTGGCCACGTGGTTGCTTGTAATCCATGATTCTTTGTGCACTCGAGTGCTGTTGCATTTTCTTGTGGATTAAAGGTTTTCTTTGCTTGATCAAATTCCAAACAAATTTAGTTATTTGCAGAGCATCCCTAATACCCAACTTACATTTACAGACTTTCAGGAATTACCTCTGTTTCTTTCAAGTGTTTCCCCTAGGTTAAATACTGTCTTCCTGTCATGTAGCATTTTTTGGTCTGTGATGTGCTGTCTGTGAGACCTGTGAATTATGTTTGTAACGAACATGAAGGGAACCTGTTCCCTGAAAGCCGTAATGTTCCTGGACTGGGATCTTGGAAGTTCCCAAGTGTGTCAGCTCAGCCAGGCTTGACAGCTCAGCACTAATGGATCCAGCTTTTGGAAGGATGTTTATATTGTGGCATCTAAAATACTGAAGGTTGAAGGTCAGCTCTGAAGGGTGAGGTAGAAGAAATGCTATTGCTTTAAAAAATCGTGGAGCTTTGGAACAACAACAACAAAAAAAGCCCCCCAGAAAATGTATTACTGAAAAAGAACCAACTTACTTGCTCAATGTGGGTTTTGTTGAGAATATTTATTTCTGGCAGCAAGAGTGACGTGTTTAGAATGATTCAGTTGGGTCAGAAAGTTACTTTCTTCAGTAAACATTTCAGTTCAGTGTAGAATATGGGTGTTTGCCAGAACGTTCTAATCAGCAGGGAACATTTCCCTGGTAAATTCAGCCGTCTCCCACTGATTCGTGTGAGTGCTCTGAAGTGCTTATTGTGAGTTCCATTCTTGTCAATCCCCAGAGCTGTGTATTTATTATTTTGATGGCAGCCAGAAACAGCAGAACTTCATTCTGTTGCTCCAGTCTTCTTAATTATGGAAAACTTAACACAGCTTTGTGGACAGGTGGAAAAGTTTCTCAGGATTCTTTCATTTTTCTTTTAATTCTTTCTGTCCATTCATCTAATGCCAAGGAAGAAATTATGAGATAACTAGAAATTTTTTGAGATTATAAAGCTGCAAATAGTTTCTCTGCTTTTGAACTGCTTAAGGAAGTCATAAATTGTCTCCCATTGAAGGTAAGTATTAAAACCAGAAAGGACATGTCTTTTGGCAGTGTCAACTGAAACCAAGGTTGTTCAAATGTTCTTTCTTAGGCAGCTCACGGGACTCAGAGCAACTCTATTTTGTCAAAACAAACAGCACTGGAGGTGTTATGCAATGCCAGAAATCCCTGTCAGTGTGTTTATGCAGCAGCAATATAAATTCCTGTGTGCACTCTTGCTTTGGGTCATCTGACAGTGTGATGGTTCGTGTCACACGAAATTGGGATCTATTTGTGCTACAATTTATTTCTGCACAGGAGTATGCAAAGGAATTGAACTCTGTCCTATAACAGAAGAGTGAATAGACTTCCTTTCAAATAAACAGCTGGTTTTCACGTGGGGAAGCTCATACAGATAAATATATCTATATATATATAGATGCTATGCAATGATTTTAAGTTGAGAAAGGATGATGAGACAGTGTCTGGTAGTCCTTGCTGTGCTCTTCATCCTGTTCTCAAAACTGGAAAATTATAAAACTTCCCATGACAGTCCAGTGTCATTTGGAGAACTGGGCAATATTGATGTTTGTAAATGTTGATGTTGGCATTTTTAAGATTTTTTAAATTACTCATATTATTATTAATTTGAAAGAGAAACACACCAAGGAGGTAAGTTCATACCAAACTCTTCTCAGTAGCACATAATTATCTAATCTGTAAAGATAAACAGGGACTGCCAGTGAAAAATGGAAATTTTGGGTTCTGGTTTACCTGTGTTAGAGCAAAAGGGGAGTGTGCTGCCAGTTCCCTTTGGGTCTTGGAAGCTCCCACAGGTGGGATGTTGAAGGTACAGGAAAAGCTTGGGTGTGAAGGAGCATTCTGCAGGGAAGGCTCACTGTAGAGTCAATTTTTCTGTCAGCTCCAGAGAAGCTTGAAGTAGGTTTTTCCTCTCTTGGTGTACCTTGCACTCAGGACCCTTTTGTAATTCGTTTTGTGTGTGTAAAAGTTCTGGTAGCTGTATTTACATTACAGACCAGGTTGTTTTGGAAGTATTTCCAGGCCATTTTGAAAATAATAGGCCATTTTTTTTTTAAGGATGCAAATGAAATACTGCACTGAGATATTTATGTGAATGTAATTATTAAGTGTGTTAGAGAAATCAAATAATTTAGCAGTTGAAAAAGGAAAATAAATTAAGACTCTTTGCAGTTTTTTGCTGATTAAGCAGGGGGACTGAAACTTTTTTCCAATGAGCAGGTTTTTATTTAGGGAGAGGGATTATAGGGACGGATTCTGCATCGTGGTGGTGGCATTGCTGTCTTTTTCACAGCAACTTTTAAAAGCCTGATACGTTAGTAATTCCAAAGGAGTTCACTCTAGGTGTATATTGTGCAACATATTTTTTGTCTTTTCAGTCATATGAATATTTTAGAATAAAGTTTACTGTGTGGAAATTTATTGGAACTTGCAGTGTCTTTTGACCATGTCTGCTTATTTTAGCTGCATGTTAGAATTTGCAGATGTGCTTAGTATAATTAATTGGTTGATGTGGCCTTTTGTTTTCAAGCATGTGCTTTCTGTCACATTGAATTTTGCTGCAAAACAGCTCCATCTTAAGCTTTCACTTGATGTGCAGCTCCTGGCTGATAAGCAGTGTGTCTGCAGAGTTTGGAAAATGTAGAGAAGCAGCAATTGTGTCTCCACTTAGCTGGCTATTTGTGTTCACCTTGTCCTGCTAATCACCAGTTCAGCTGTACTAATCTACTGTTTATTAGGCAAGCCTCTTGTTTATGACTATTTTCCTTATTTTGGACAACAGAAAGGAGTATTATTTACTAGCATTTCGAGGTTTTCTCATCCAAGTGCTCCTGACGTGTTCACTGGCCACCGGAGTGACTGAGGCATATTTATTTTCCCATTTTAAGTTGTACTGACAACACGAGAGTTGCTTTCTTACAAGGCTCTTGTCTAAAGGATAGACATGTTCACATTCACACTGTCAATTCTCATTTCCAGTGTGGTTCAGATTAGAACTTAAATTTTGCCAGGGTAGATAAAGTTATGCTTTGTGTTTGCTTCTAAATGTGGTGTGTAGTTGTACCTTTTGTTCTATTCAGAGTATGCTCCCTGAGTTGATAGAACACTAAAGTGTCTTTTATGTTAAGTATTTTTAGTGGGGCTGTTGATAGAGAGGGGAAATGGTCTAGGGTGCAGTGGCTCTTGCAGATACTAGTACAATCATTTCCTGACAGAAACCCAAAACTGTAGAAAGTTATTTCTTTCATATGGACTGTGTTCACTGTGGTAATAAGCATGCAGCAAGTGATGTGAGTTAGCTCCATTCCTGTTCCCTGATGACACTTCACTCTGTACTGTTTCACTTTGGTTGGGTTTGTTTGGTGAAATCTTTATTAAATTTGAAGGGCGAGCCTTGTGAGGGCTTTGAGCCCCCGGGCTCAGCTTTCAGAAAACACTGATTCTAATCCTCGGAGATTTCTAGCAGAACTGTAGGGAAGGGGCTGCTTCCTTCCCTTTTGAGAGATTTGAAGGCCTGAATGAAATTCCTGTATTTAGCTGTATTCTGGTACATGTCAGGATTATGCATTGTCACTCACAGTTAAATACTGACTTGAAATTCGTCATGTTTTTTGGTTTCCTTATTTTGCTCTGCTTAGTGCTCTGTTTGTTCCTGTCTCCCTCAGCAGCTGTTAAAAAAACCCCAACAAACCAAAACACACAAAACCAACAGCTCTTTGAAACCATAACAAAGTGTGTTACAAATATGTTTTTCCCTTTGCTTACCAGGGAAACCCCAACTCATATAATTGCCTTGAGACACAAACAAGTTTTCAAAAGTCCTGGTCAAACATCTTTTCTCTTTACAGTTGGCAGCATAAAGGTTTGAAGTGTTAGAACTGAAGCTGGCTTAGCATGAGTATACAGTTGTATTGGCTTTACACATCTGAAAT
The DNA here is from genome assembly GCA_013397975.1 of Machaerirhynchus nigripectus. Taxonomy (NCBI): domain Eukaryota; kingdom Metazoa; phylum Chordata; class Aves; order Passeriformes; family Dicruridae; genus Machaerirhynchus; species Machaerirhynchus nigripectus. The sequence continues at coordinate 738,377 of VZRQ01007228.1, forward strand.
GAATGCTTCAAGGAACTGTCAAGTGTTCATATGAATCCACTCTCACTGTGTCCTGATATTTGATGTGCTTATATTTCTGTCTGGTTTGTTCCAGGAATTTGCAGCGCTTACAAAAGAGCTGAATGTATGCAGGGAGCAGCTGCTTGAAAGGGAAGAAGAAATTGCTGAACTGAAAGCAGAAAGAAATAATACGAGGGTCAGTTCCTTGTCTTCTCCAAGCTCACCATTGTTAAAGCATCCAGCTGCAGGGAGGAAAACACTGAATGTTGAATTTGAAAAGCTGAAAGTATTTTTTCCCTGATATTTGTACACGAATCCCCATGGAAGTGCAAATGGGTGTGTGTTGATGGAGAAGGTTTGGCAGCTTGTGCACAGCTCCAAACACTGCTGTGCAGAATCAGGAAAAGCTTGTAAGACTGCACTGCTATCTGCCATCCACATTTCTTGTTGTTAAAGTTTTGTAATCCTGCAGCTCTGGGATCAGAGGAGCAGAGTGGGCAGGTTGTGGTGATCAGTTTGAGCAGCTCACACTGCTAATACAGCTTAAATGTTAAAAACGAGTCCTTATGCTCGATACAATATCCTTTGTCTCTGAAATTTGAAGTCTAGAACTCTAAACCTGATGTTTTAGGAGGCAAAGTTTTCTGCAGCTGTACAAAACTGGAATAAACATTGTTCCTCTCTTTTTTTCCTTTTGGTTTAGCTATTACTGGAACATTTGGAGTGTCTTGTCTCCAGGCATGAGCGATCCCTCAGGATGACTGTTGTGAAGAGGCAAGCTCAGTCTCCAGCAGGAGTTTCTAGTGAAGTAGAAGTTCTCAAAGCACTAAAATCTTTATTTGAGCACCATAAAGCCCTCGATGAGAAGGTAGTGAAATGTTGTTTCTAGCATCTTTTCATCCTGTTTCCTTTGTGAGGGCCAGGCAGTTTTTGTACTGAAGTTGTAGAAATCTCTGAACAGTAACTACATCAGTAACTGCTCCCCTAAATTAAGATGCTGCACTTCACTAAAGCAAGGTGCTGTGGTTTATTCAAGTACTTCATTAGCTGTGTTAAAGTAAACTCAGCATGGTTCAGGAGCAGTGTATGTGCTGCAGGAATGCACACAGCTGCTTACCTGTACAACATCAGGACTTACCCATTTGATTATCTAATAAAGCAATGGACTAGAGGGACAAGGAGGAGGGGAATCTGCTTACACTGGGATAGAAAGCGGAATTAAAGGAGCTCCTCCCTTTACTTGTGCCTGATATTAGCAGCAGGAGATGCAACTGCTAAAGTTCACTGTGAATTTTGTTGCCAACTTCCAGTTTACCTAACTTTGTGACCCTTGTATATAAAATCTGGCAAATGATTTTAAGTGGAATTTTGCCTGTTCTTCCATGTTGTAAATGAGCAAAAGCAAACACAGTCTGTGCCTTGCAAAAGGACAAGCAAATCCTGGGTATGTTTAATTCTTTAATGCTTAAATATACAGGTCATGTTGCTTATGACAAAAAAGAAAAAGCTAGATTATAAGATACACATTATTTGGCTATTTTTTTTTGTAGCATGTGTTGTAATTAGTACTGACTCCAGATGAAGGTGGTTTCTAAGTTTAATGGAAATAGTGTCGTTTATTATCTGTAAAGGCATGGCAGCAATTTAAATTGATTTCTTTTTGATTTGAATTATTTCAAATAATTTGAAATTACTCTTTCAGGTCAGGGAGAGGTTACGAGTAGCACTTGAAAGATGTAGCTTATTGGAAGAAGAACTAGGTACTACACATAAAGAGGTAGGTTTCTGTCTTAAAAGAAGGCTTCATGTGTCCATTGTGGGTGTTTCAGTCAATATTTGTACAGTCATTTATTAAGTTTCACTTTCACTTCTTGCTTTTGATTTCATGCCAAATAGAATAATTGTTAATTTTTAACTCAGCTGCTTTGAAAGAGCAGGAGAGGAAAAAAACAAACCTCAACCTCCTGACACCCTCTCTGCCCCTAAAAAAAGCCAACCAAAAAAACCCCAACCAAACCAAGAAAAAGAGCTCCTGTGCCTTTAAAATAAGGGTTTGCAGTGGCATAAGGTATTTGAGTGCCTGTGCCAAATTTTATTAATACATACCTGGCAGTAGAATCAGTAATTGTTGTTTTGCTCCTTTGCTTTTGCAGCTGTTCCTTATATTATTAGTGAGAAAGGAATTGACTTGAAACATGTGTCTGTAAACTTTTCTTTTAGTTAATGATTCTGAAAGAGCAAAATAATCAGAAGAAAACACTTCCAGATGGGATGCTGGATATAAATCATGAACAAGAAAATACACCTACTACAAATGGGAAGGTACAGCTATTTACTTTGCTTAGTTGACATCTGATTTTTAATCATTACCTATAACATTTTAATTTTAAACCGTAAGAAAATATTTTTGAGTGATCATCTAATTAAAAAGTTCTAGTTATCAGAATTTCAGGTTTTTGCAGTCTATCCAATAATAAAATTGTCTTTGGGGAGGGATGTTTACAGGTGAGTAACTATTTGTTTTTCAATCCTATTTGCATCATTCTAATACACATGTTTTTTCCCTGTTAAATAGAGATCCTCTGATGGTTCATTATGCCATGATGAGAACCTTGCTAAAGTGATTGAACTCCAAGACATCATAGATAAGCAAAACAAAGAGCAGACACAAATGAAAGAACGCCTCACTGCTTTGTCCAGCAGAGTAACAGAGCTGGAAGAAGATCTTGACACAGCAAGGAAAGACTTAATAAAATCTGAAGAAATGAACACAAAGTTGCAGAGGGATGTACGAGAGGTGAGGAAGGAGCTGTCGGGATCCGGGTAGTCACAAATGCCATTGCTGTATAGAATTGTAGTCTCATTGGTGCTCTGCTGAACCTTTATGCTGTTTGAATGTCTTTGGTTTGATAGATGAGAAGAAAAGGGTTTTTTAGGACATGATGGTTGTCTGGTGTTTGTTTAAAAGACCTGTCACTTAAGAAAATTGGTCTTCAGGATAAATCTATGACTAGCTAGATATTTTGTTAATAGATTGGAGATTTAGCATTGCCAGCTTCAAGGTGTTCTGGAACAGAGGCTTGATCTTGTCATCTGTGCTCAGCTTGTATGACAGTTTTTTTCTTTATTCCTGATGCTTCCATTTTTAAAAGATGCACTTGGTTGAGGAATCCCTTGAATTTCAGGGATGTGGTTGACAGTTCCTGTCACTGCACAATCCCTAATCTCCAAGGTCCCACGTATCCTTATTAGATAGAAAGGGAACTTAGTTAAATCCAAGAACATTCTCTGACCACTTTCCCCAGAAAGTCAAGATCTGCTGTGTGTGGACCATTGGAAAGGTAAGTAGCAGATCTGTGGTGAAAGATAATAAAGACCAGTGGTTTTTAATCATTCAGTGTTTTTTAAAGTAATTTCTTTCTACTTCATTTTCTACTGAGAAAAATAACAGAAATACCTGATTTTTAAAAATTTTTATTTGCTCACTAAATATATATTTCTCAAATTCTGACTTCTGTCCTGTGCCTTGCCCAGACGCTGGCCCAGAAGGAGGACATGGAGGAGAGAATCACCACTCTAGAGAAACGCTACCTCGCTGCACAACGTGAAGCAACATCCGTGCACGACCTCAACGATAAACTTGAAAATGAAATTGCCACTAAAGACTCCATGCACCGACAGGTTGTGGTTCCAAATGAGATGAAGTACATTTTGCTCAGCATAAAGCTAATGGAGATAATTAATGTTCATGCTGTGCTGAAGCACTTTGCTTTTAGGAAGATAAATATCAGCTGTAATGTGCTGTTATTAGGGATTGTTTTTCAGGAGCTGGAGTCGTACATTGTAGAGAGTTTTACCCTGGAAATAAAGATGAGACAGTTTTACGGGGAAGGGGAAATGGTTTTGAGAAATTTAGTGCACTACATCTTGGGGCAGCAGGGCTGTTGTCCCTATTAATTGTGGATTCTTAAGTTGCTGTATGTGTATCCAAGCATCTTTAGTTTTGTGGGTGAGAATTACTCATTCTGAGCTAAACTTTTAAGATCTGCATAGTGTGTAGTGATTCTTACAGGCTGTTGCCTTAGTGAGGAAGTTTGACAAGTGCTTGACATGAAATAGTCCAGCTTTATAAACCAGAAATGGTTGTTTAGCCAACCACTTGCTAACTAATCGCTTCTTTAACCCTCAACACTTGCTGGCCATAACCCTGAGCAGAGCGAAGATAAGAACAGGCAACTGCAAGAACGACTGGAACTGGCTGAGCAAAAGCTGCAGCAGACCCTGAGAAAAGCTGAGACTTTGCCAGAGGTGGAGGCTGAGCTGGCACAGAGAGTTGCAGCACTTACAAAGGTGAGGTGGTGGCACAGTGTCCCCCAGACTCCCTTCTCCATTGGTGTCCCACTGCAGGAAGTCTCTTCCTAGTGTTGGTTTGGTTACATTTGGTTTCCAGTTTTCCCACAAATAATTCAGAAAATATTTATGTTTATTTCCTACTCTTTTTTTCCATTCATCTCTCTGAAGACTCTCTGATCTACTCTTTTTTTCTTTTTTTTTTTTT
>VZRQ01007228.1:742947-773512 GCA_013397975.1 Machaerirhynchus nigripectus
TTTTTTTTTTGTTTTTTTAATTTTTAATCTTTTTTTTTTTTACTTTCCATGCTTTGGAACTCAAGCAGGTTATCTGTTAACTCTTCTACATCATAAAAATAGTTCTCTGAATTATTATTTTGGTACTTTTTAATTAGAATTATTCAATAATAGGCATAAAGTCTTCTAAACATGAACTGTTTCTGAAAGGGAAACTTTCCTTAATTTCTTCCACTGCTAGCTAAGTGAAGCAAGTGGGGAGCAAGAGAAGTTGTGGTACTACCAAATACCATGATTTTTAGAGGGCTGCAAATGGAATAATGAAATCTGAAGAATTATATTTAGTTAACTACAAATGAGCCTTTTCAAGTGTGTGTGTGCATGTTTTCTTTCAAAGCCTTAGTTTCATTTCTTCATTTCTGTTATCTTTCCTGTCCCTAACTGGCTTTGTAGTCTGACCTTTTGTCTCCTGGGAGCTCTGCTGCTAAAGATGCTAAAGTTTTGGAACTTGCCACCAAGCTTAGGAAGGTAGAATTTGTATATTAGTCCTTGTCTCTGCTTGCTGCTTTCTGCTTTGCCATGGTTACTAACAAAGGGTCCCATCGTCCAGGCTAGTGAGGAGAAGCTGAAAATGCACTTAGTCTTTACTTTTATTTTTTTTTTTTCGGTTTTATTTCATGGGGGTGTGAATGAACTTTGCTGTTGCAAGCTCGTTTGCAAGTAGTAGTTGATTCATGGTACTTCGGGGTGAGAGGTTTCATCATTTTGCTACTTCCCATCTGAACTCCTGCAAGGTCCTTTTGGTGACAGAAAAGCATCTGTTCTGCATTGTCCTTTACCATAAATGGCAGTTGTGCAAAAGCATGTTAGAAATATTCCTGTGCCTCAGTGTTTCTGTGCTTTGGAAGCCTAAAAGAACCCACCCAAATTCTAATTTTGCTCTCAACTTGACAGGCTGAGGAGAGGCACGGCAATATCGAGGAGCGGCTGAGACAGATGGAGGCACAGCTTGAAGAGAAGAATCAAGAACTGCAAAGGGTACTGCACGTAATTTTGACAAAGATAAAAAGCTGAAAGAAAGAACCTAATCCTCTTCAGCAAAGCTGGTTTTAGTTCTCAGCTTTAAAATAAAGCCAGAGTTGAGGCTGGCTGATAGCTGTGAGATTTGAGTCACTGTGCTGTAGCTAACCTTAAATCTCAAGGAAAATGTGCTGAAAGTCTCCTGTGGAAGTTTGAAAAAACTTGCTGAATTAAATGACTATGGAAAATTTGTTTCCTGGGTTATAAATAATGGAATCCATTCTGAATTGTGCCTTTTTAATTTTTTTTTTAATGTAGGCTTAGATTTTTAAACTTCTGATCTTGGATCACTTATTAAAGACTGAAGTGTCCCTTAGACACCCTTTACAGAGCCCTGGAGGCACAGGCAGTGTTCCTCTTTGGGAAAAATATTGCTGTTAAAGAAAATGAATTTGGATTAAAGAAAGCTTGCTGCCTTCATTAGCTGGAAATCGTTAGAGAGATTGCAAATCTGAAATTTTTTCAGTAGCTTTTTTGTATCTCAGGCTAGACAGAGAGAGAAGATGAATGAAGAGCATAATAAACGTCTGTCAGAAACTGTTGATAAGCTCCTGTCTGAATCCAATGAAAGGCTTCAGCTTCATCTCAAGGAGAGGATGGCTGCCCTGGAAGATAAGGTAACAAGTCACATTCCAGTAATGAACGTGTAATTCTCTGATGATCTGTGCATTTTGTGGTGTGTCTGTAACTTCAGCAAATAAACACAAACCCCTTATTAATGAGTAGTTTCTATTAAGGCTCTTTTTTAGTGTGGATTTGGAAAATATGCTCTTAAAAGTAATATTTTGAGGTTGTCCCTGGGCACTGCACTGCATTGTTGAGAAAGCAGCTTTTAAGAAGCTTTATCCTTTTTTGGATGAAAATTTGTGCTTGTCTGGTGCAGACTGCATAAAAAGGCTCATCCAGTGTAATACAGGAAGCCTAGAGCATTGGAACTTTGACCTTTCCAGTTCAGTTTCCTTTGTTTCCCACTGCCTTTGGCTGTACCAGTTCCCCATAGTCATTGTGGGATTCCTGCAATTGGCCTTTTCTACTCAGGTAGATCATTTTGAGACTCGTATATGAGTGTGAGTGGGCTGTTCCTGCATTGTCAGTGCACATCTTGGAGCTTTCCCCTGCACTCAATTCATCTCTATTGACACACTTTTTACTCCTTTTCTTCCCTTCTGCTTTTGGATCTAGGTCCTTATGGATTTCTCTTCCATGCACACCTGACTCTGCATCCAGCAAAACAGTGTCTTCTAAAGTGGCACTTTGCTTGGTGCTGACTTTGAATTGCTTGGTCTTGGATTAAAATATACTTGGTTTCTTTTACTGGAGGGTGAAATGACCATCTGGGGAAATGTTTCAGGAAAAGCTGAGTGTCTTAGGTTTTAAAGTCATGGCAATAAAATGCTTTGGAACACAAGTGATGTTTCCAAATTCTTATTGAATGTTTGCTTCCTCTTGCATTCATGCCTAGTGCTTGAATAATAGGTGATGTCTTAGGCTAGACCCTGTCTCCCTCTTATCTTCCAAACCATAACTACATTTGTGAATAATGAGGAAAATCTACCTGTCCTTTACTGTAGTTAACAGCTTCTAGAAAAGTGTTCTTGTTGAGGCTTCCAGCTCATTCTTTTATGCTGAGTTGGGAAGAAAAATGCAGGTCAAATTTTAAGACTTTGTTTTGATCACATGGTCTTTTTTGAATTACTTTGAATTATTCCGTAATTATTCCTTTTTTTACTAGTTAGACTGTCAAATGGAGCTTTAAAAGGCTGCTGTTGCTATTAAAGATTTATGGAACCAGTACTATTATTAAATCTGTTATTTAGAGGGCTGTACACCTGGAAGGATAAGCCTTCAACTATACTCAAAGTGAAATGATGGAAGCAATCAAGGATCTGTAATTTAAGATGCATTTGTGTAGTGCTGACTGAATTTTTTTTGATGCCCATCATGGTTATGGTTTAAAAGTGTTAAAGCTTCTTATGAGTGACTTAATTTGTGATGCCTTTTATTTCAGAATTCACTTATTCGAGAAATTGAAAATGCGAAAAAACAAATAGAAGAACTTCAGCATGAAAAGGTACACTCTGCATTTCTGAAATATTATCTTGGAACTTAATTGCTGCCTTGCTACATAGCAGGATCAGATTTTAATTCCCCATAAAACTTAACATTTCCTGCCCCGTTTAAGAGAAAGGAGCTGTTATTGCTCATTTTATGGTATTGTGTGCCACAGTTTTAGGAGGATTTTATAGGTAATACATAACCTTTAACTCCAAGACTTAACACACTTTTGAATATGTGAAGTGCCTGGATAGGTTGGCAGTTGGCCAAAGTTTAAAGATATTGTAGAATTTTTATACTGTTGTACATATGACCTTGAACAGCAAAACAAAACAGAAATACTTTTGATGTTGGGGCATTTTTCCATGAGGTTTTCTCAAAGAGTTGAATATCAGGAAATGCTTGTGCAACTGCTAACTTTTTTTTTTAAGTTTTAGGAGCTGGGGAGCAGAGGGAGAAATATTTATTAGATTTGGCTGCTCCTTAGCAATAGCAGCTGTGTGGTGTTCTGCTTGTCCTGGAAATGACAGGATCCCTCCTTACAGATGTTCATCATCAGCCAGTTTTTATTTTATTTAGTGTTTCGTCGTTTTCTCATTCATTGGACTTCTCTGCTGTTAAATTCAGAGTTTCTAGAGCCTGTAAAAATGTCCAAGTTAAAAGTGAATGCTTTTAGATCCTTTTGTGCAGAGAGCTTGAACAAATCTTGTTTCTTATCACCACTTAATTATAATAAACTTAGTAGCATGTGAACTTTATTTCATAGCTGTTTTTAAAATACATATTGTCATTACTAGAGTCGGGGTAGAGAGGCAACAGGATTATTCTGGGATGCCCTTTTGTGACAGTGCTGTATGGTGTGTAGCAAAACCAGTGTTTAAATAGTTGAAAGTTATATCTTAAAATCTATTATTTCCAAGTTTCAGAGAAATGAGATTAAAAACCTAAATGTTGGTTTATAATTTTGTATTTGACACTAATTTTTTATAAATGCATCTTAAATGTTTTTTTTTTCTATTTATTTTTCCAGGATCAACTCGTATTAAATGTTGATGCATTAAGGGCTGAAAATGACCAAGTGAGACTCAGAGCCACATCACTTCATCATAGGTACCAGCAGTAGTTTGGTTTTTTCCTATTTTCCTCAAAGTCACTATGCTAAATACAATTTTGTCCATTGTAAGTGCAAATATTTTAGTCACAGCTATAAAATTCATTTTTATAGAGCATATAAAGCAACTTTCATACTGCTTAAAAACAGTTGGCAGTGGTGGGACAAGAGGAATCCTTTGGGGGACTTGTTTGGTTTCTTCCTGCCTTGGTAAGGACGGGGTGTTTGTTTTGCGTTGCAGCAGAGCGGATTTCAGATTCCCCGTGCCATCCTCCTCAGTGGGGGACAGCCACACGGACTCGTACGGCACCTCCTCCGTGCTGAGGCGGCCCCAGAAGGGCCGCTTGGCTGCTCTCAGAGACGAGCCTTCAAAGGTAATGAGTGAAAATACAAATGGCACTGGGACAGCAAAACTGATTTGCTCAAGGCACGAGGCTAATCAGGCGCGAGGAGGTTTGAGGATCGGGAGTACCTGGCAATAAACTCCTGGATTTAATAGGTTCTGTGTTACCAACTCACGACCAGCTGCTGGTATTTTTAATTGTTAGCAAATAGTTGCAAGATTATGGTTTAGAACTCCAATTTTGGGTTGGTTTTTTTTTTTAATTTTTGGTTTTTAATTTTGGTAAATTAAATAATACGTAAATACCTGTAAATACGTTAATACCTGTAAAATACGATTTGAAGCAGTCCTACTCTTGCGTCTGTACTCTAACCTAACATGTTACTGTTCTGCAAGCAATTCCAATTTCCTTTCAGGACACATAAGTACTCATTACATAAAACTGATTCCATAGTTCCCATGGAATGGATAGCAAAATTCTACTGTAATTAAAAGCATGTATAGCCAAAATATGTGATGTTATAATTGACTCAGTGAGCCTGTCTTGCACCTTCCAGTTAAATGAAATTTGAAAGTTTCCTACATTATAGCTTTTTTTTTTTTTTTACATTCCTCTAAACATTGCTGTCTTGATGGATGCATTCAGCATGTAAGTGGACTTACATAAATTATTTTAAACATCTTGGTAAGCAGTAGAGATGTCTTGTTTTTCCTATCTGAGCTTGGAGTTTTTTTTTTTAATGGATTCTTGTAGGTTCAGACCCTGAACGAGCAGGATTGGGAGCGAGCCCAGCAAGCCAGTGTGTTAGCAAACGTGGCACAAGCATTTGAGAGTGATGTGGATGTGTCTGATGTGGAGGATGACAGGGAGACCATTTTCAGCTCAGTTGATCTGCTGTCACCAAGTGGTCAGGCTGATGCTCAGACTTTGGCTATAATGCTGCAGGAACAGCTGGATGCAATCAACAAAGAGATCAGGTATGGCCTGTCTGCTGTGGAGCTTTTGATAAAAATGACTCGGAAAATGGTAACTTTTTCCATGTTTTTCTGCTACGTGCTGCTTCTTTCAGGGCCGCATTCTGTTGGTATGGCCCTTTGCCTTGGTTTGAAAGACAGGTGTTTGCCAAGGAAGGCAGGAGCCTCCCTTGGATTGGAGAATGGAAGCCCCTTCCCTCCAAATTACTATAATTTTGAAATTAAGGGGCTTCCAGGCAATTATATGAGAAATAGGAATAACAGTTCTTTACCAGTATAAATGACAAAGCAATAATAGAGAAACAGTGGTTTAACCTGACTGAGTCAGGGTATGTATGACCTGACACCCTGCTGGACAGGGTGGTGGTAGCAGTCTGGTTAGGCGGCGGCTGTAGCTCTCTTTGAAGTGGTTCTGTTGAAGAGGTGATCCTGTAGAAAAAAGCCTGGTCCTCCTTGGATGGTCCAGAAGTGGTTGTGTAGCTCTTGTCCTCTGGGAACCCAGTAGGTAAGGGCTGCTTGGGTTGTTCCAAACCCCAGGTTGCATCCAGGTGGGAATGCTTGGTTCCTCCCCCTGGGCAGAGCATCTCACAATGGGATGATGTAATTCTATGAGTCACGGGGTGGGTCCTTGATAGCCCATTAAAAAGAGATAGCTCTGGGAGGGAGTTATCAGGGCTGGTCATGGGGATAACGAGCACCGCCCCACCTGCTTTAACAGCTCGTGAAGGTGATAACAGAATAGACGCTTTTGGTTACATCTTACATTGTAACCTAGGACACCCTTGTTGCAATGTCACCTTCCTCTGAGACTCTTTCTCCCTCAGGCTGATCCAGGAGGAGAAGGAGAACACGGAGCAGCGCGCGGAGGAGATCGAGAGCAGGGTGGGCAGCGGCAGCCTGGACGTGCACGGCCGGTTCCGCTCCATGGGCTCCATCCCTCCCCCGTACGCCGGCGGGGCCCTGGCCGGTTCCTCCCCGCCCGGCAGCGGCCGCTCCACGCCCCGGCGCGTCCCGCACAGCCCGGCTCGGGAAGTGGACAGGCTGGGCATCATGACACTGGTGGGTACCCACGGCCTTCAGTTTCCTCACAAGAGCGTTCCTTTTCTCTAGGCAATGGGTTTTTTTGATTGCCCCTTCCTCTCCTGCTTACTCGGCTGTATTTTTCCTTTCTCTAGGTTTTTCTACTGCTTCCTTTCAACTTCTATAAAAAGTGTAAGATACATAATGATTAGGAAAAACGTTCAGAGCTCGAATCTATTATTTGGTCAACATCTCGTGCCTAAGTATTTATTCCTTCTGTTGTTATGGTCTTTCTTCAGACTCCTCTTCCTAGCAGAAATAATGTTTTCTTTTCAACCACTTTCTCCCTCTGCTTTAAACCTCATTTTTAGCAGTCCACTATTCTGCTAAACACTCAGCTAAAAAGTGATTTGCATATTAATCTTGAAGGTTGGGATGGTATCGCTGCTGTTTGAATATTAATGAGTGCTAGTGTCCTGGTTTAGGCTATTAAAGCCTGATAGGTAAAAGAAATATCTGTTAGACCTTGTAGGTGATAAAGTAGTTTAGTCTTAGGAGTTCAGTGAGTAGAGAAAGATGTTTTCCTTCTTTTGACATTCCTATGACTGCTTAGGAAGATTAATCCTTCTAGGAGCTGCCTTATGCATGTAAACACATCTGTAAAAATAAGATACAAATTTTCCCCTTTCTTGTTTTTACATAAATGTTAAATAAAATGAAAACCAAGTATTACAGCTAAGTAGTTTTGCTGGCTTTCTGAAATTAATGTGTACATATACCAAAGAGTCTATTTTTTTCTTAAAAGTGAGTAATTTTGCCTTCTTTGAATTAAAATAAAAATCATTGTACTAGCTCTAGCCATATATCCACGGTCAAGCAGTCTTCTTCTAAAAAAAGCAATCAGAATTCAGAATGTGGAGTGCTTTATCTTCAAACATTCAACAGTAGTTAAGCTAAATATTTCTCATGCAGAAAACCATATACAAATTTAAGTAGCTCTTTTCCCCAAAACTAGATCAGGAGCATAGGTTTTGTCTGAAATCCAATGCAACTGAAGAAAAGTGAACTGTAATTAAAGTTCACTTTAGATCATAATTGTGCATTGAAGTCACTTGATCTGTTGTTCGCAGTTGTATTTGATGGGTTTTGTACCTGACTTGTGAAAGCTTGAAACCAAGAATTGCAGAACAAGAGCTTTCTAGAAACTTTTGGAAGAGCTGTCATGAATTATTAGACTGAGTCCTGCTGTGTCTTCCAGTGTTTTAATAGAGAGTTGCATTAGTTTTTGATCATGTAGGCAAATTAGCTTAATGCCAGTGGTTATGCAGCTCAGTCAGTTAAAAGCCCCTCATGATGAAAAAGCATCAGCATGATAGATGGTGAAGCCTACAGCTCTCTTGAGCAGTCCTTGTGGGCAGTTCATTCCACGTGGTGAACATTTTCATTTTTATGCTCATCAGATTTAATGGATGAAAGATCCAATAAGGGTAAAACGAGTCTGCAGTGCTTTGTCAAGATCTTGAGGAGGAACTAGATCATCTTTAAAGGTCCCTTTTGCCATTCAGTGAACTTATGATTTATTAATGTGGTACTCTACACTCAGATTGAACAAAACTTTCCATATTAATGCTGCAAAATTTGCATGTATTCTAAATCAAAAACAATTAAAAGTTGTCCTTTGTGGGAGGGAAACAACATCCCTCCCCCCTGTCCCACTTCAAAGGGGACTGACTTTATTTTTGGTTGCAGCCTTTTTAAATAATGAGAGCTATTAAACAAATCATCTAAATTTAACTTTTGTCAGCATCAGTCTGAATAAGCTGTTCGTGGAACTCAGGGTTGCTGCCTTGCTCTGTGTACTGGCAGAGGTGAGCACTCCCCGAGGAGTGAGCTACAGTGGATGGAGGATAAAAGAAAAGCGGTGGTGAATTCCTGCTCCAACATTCCAGCACTTGAAAGCTGTAAAAGGAACAGAATCCTGTTACTGTATAGAAGTGAGCTATTGTTGGCACTCTTTCACATTAGTGAAGTATGGGCTGCTTTTTGTGCAGAGTAGGAAACAGCTGCAGGCATCCCTAGGTTGTGAGCAGGGACGAGTGCAGCTGATTTATTAAGGCTGCTGTGGCTGGCCTGGAGGTTCAAGGCAGGTCCTCACCTTTTCAAAGCAGCAGCTTGCACCCCCAAGCAGTTTATTGGGGGTTTTTTGCTGCACATATTTTGTGCTAATCTGCTTACTGTCCCAATACACTCAAACATCTCTGGTACTTTGGTAGATAACCAACTCTAAGTGTTTCTTTTTTGCTTCCTTTTCCTCACTTCAGGGATACATTTAAGTAATCTGTGATTTAAGGAGTACTTCGTACCCAGTATCTCTCTGTGCCATTGTTGTAATCGTTGTTTATATTCTCCCTGAGATGTTTTGTCTGTACTAGTTGTCTCAGTCTGTGCTACAGTTTACAATAAATACAGCTTTTCCAAATTTCTTTTCTTTGCATGCATCTGTCAGCCTAGTGATTTAAGGAAACACCGTAGAAAGGTAAAAATCTTTAGTTTATTTTATGGTGTGCCCCTTCATCTCCCTCCCTGTCCCCAAACTCATTAGTGGATAACAGGAACATAAAGCATTTGCAGGGTAGTTCTGTAATAAAACAAGATTGTGGTTTATCATTTTAGCCTAAGTGTGGGTTTGTTTTGTGGGTTTTTGTGTTTGTTTGCCTGTTTTTGCTGGTGTGGAGGACTGTTGTGCTGCTTTGTGTTTGCAACCACTGCTTTGCAGTCTTCATGAGTCAGTGTTTAATTTTAAAAGCTGTCACTGCACACACAAATAAGTTATTCTTTCTGCTACTCAAACTTTTGTAGCCACAGGTGTGTAGAAAAACCCTCTTCACAGAGTCAGTGATCTTGCTAATAATTCTTTTCACAGGTCTCATAGTTTTTCTGTCTTTGCACTTGCTTAAACTGGGGACAGGTATATTCATTTTATGGTGCTGAAGGCATTACTTTAGTTCTTAGCCCTATAAATGAATAAAAGATAAGTGCTACTTTCTTGTGTCAGTAGCTAAGGCTGAATTGAATAGTTTGTCACTGAAGGTAACAAGAAATTCAGAAAGAAATGAAGCAAAAAATAGGCAGCTGCTGAATGGTAAGGGCAAGAGTGTTCCTTCAACACTGAAATGAGATTCTTCCTTCCACTCTTTTGTGTAGTGTTGGTATTGCCTTCATGTTTCAGCATTGCCCCTGAAATTTTCCTTCCTTTTCCATTAGTCTCCAGCTTCCAGAGAAGAGGTACGAGACGACAAAACCACCATCAAATGTGAGACATCACCACCTTCCTCACCTCGGTCTTTGCGTCTGGACAGAGTCCAGAAAGGAGCTCTGCACACAGTGAGCCACGAAGATATCAGGGACATCAGGAAGTAAGTAGCTGGGAATCACTCAGAACCTACCAGCAACTCAGTATTCCACAGCATCAGAGGAAAAACCCCAGCCTGCAGAGCTGATCAGCCTGTAGGATTTTAGTCTGGACGTTGAAGTGTTCCTCAAAATTTGTCAGGAGTGTGAACATGTAAATGGGTGACTGTGTTACATAAACATTAAGAATGTAGGTTTTGCTAATGCTTAGAAATGGCTTCATGGGAGTTCTTTTAGTATTCCAAGTCTGCATTAAGTTTGCTTCATGTTTGGGAAATGAAGAATGTGACTTTCAACTCTTTTAAGTTGTAACTTAGCTATAAATTGAGAAATAGCTTGCAAAATTGCCATCACTTTGATTGACAGATACTCTTCTCAAAGTACCTAAGTATCTGAGATGGATTCCACTCAAGTATTTCAAACTTTGTGTGCCCCTTTCACTCAGGAACTAACTTGTGCTGTCAACATTTGTTTTCATAACTCATAGGGGCTGAAATTCAATGTCATTAGTGAGTTAGTGAACTTCGAGTGACTTGCACAGAACCCTGAACTTACCTCTGGTGAATTCGTTGTGCGTGGGCTCCTTTATGACTCTTTTATTTTGATACAGTTCAACAGGTTCACAAGATGGGCAAACAAGTAATCCTAGTAGCAGTAACAGCAGCCAAGATTCCCTTCACAAAGCCCCCAAAAAGAAGGGGATCAAATCCTCCATTGGCCGCCTGTTTGGCAAGAAGGAAAAGGGACGGCCTGGACAAACAAGCAAGGAAGCTCTAGGACAAGGTTGGTTTGCTTTTTCTTACACAGGGAGAGAGATGGGCTTGGGGGTTTGGTTTGACACATTTCTGATCAGTAATATTACTGAGGATTAAATGGAGACTGACTTGAGTTTGGGTTTTTTTGTAGGTGGCATGGGAGAAGCAGATGGTTCCTCTCAGGATGCATTAGGTCTCAGCAAACTCGGAGGTCAGGCAGAGAAAAACAGGAAAATGCAGAAAAAGTAAGTTATCAAATGTTTTTCATCCTGTGTTAATCATGTAGTGCTTTGTTTAAAAATGCCGTGGTTTTATTTTTTAGTTTGGTTTTGGGGTATTTTTGCCTAATATGGTGCTATGGTTAATAAGCCTCTGTAGATTTATTTTTTGTTACTATTTTTCCAGAACATTAATAGCAGCATAGGTCACGGTAAGTTTGAAAGGAATTTAAGCTGAAAACTTACTATTGGACTGCTGTAATAAGGAAATCCGGAGATAGAAGTGGACTCTTATCAAATCCCCCCCAAATTTATTACATTTAATACCTGCTTTGGGAGGGATTAAACATAATAAATTATAAATACCTTTAATTCAAATGGGAGATTTCCCAAAGTTGCTCTTGGCTGCTCTTTGCTCCAGTGTGAAGGAATTGACAGAAGGGAAGCACGAGATGCTGTGTGCAGACGTCCCTGTGTAAGAATTTGCTGGCTCCTTTCTCTGTCCCTTTGTGCTGCAGCTACTGACAGCTTCTCTCTTCACTAATTTTTTCACTTCTGTTTGAGATAGTCTGCTGAAATCTTTTTCCTTGCACCATATAGCCCTGGTTTCTTCTATTTTTTAATCAATTGTGATTAAATTCCTAATTATTAAATTCCTTAAAAGGAAATTAAATTCCTTCTTTGTGGCACCTTGTATGCAGTTACCTTTTCCTAGTCATGAGAATTTTATCGCTCTGTCCCAGAAAATCTTTAGTTTACTGCTCACCTTTTGAGTGTCTGTTTGCATGCTTTGTTGTTCCCAGACTTAGAACAGATGAAGCAAAGACTAATCATAGGTGAAAAACAGATATTGCTACTGGTAGAAATCCTGACTTGATGCTTATATGGCAATACAGGAAACACTCATATTTATATAAGTAGGATCAGGCATTCCTTGCATTTTTTCCCCCAATGCTGAGCCATATACCTTAAACTTCTGCTGCTTCTGTTCTGTTCAGCTGTCAAAAAACTGATGAAGATCAGACTTCCCTTGCCTTCTGAAGACAGACAGTAAATGTTGAAAAGAAAGGCTGCTAATTTTCCCTTTGAGAGGGATTTCTTGCAGTACCTAAGGTCTATTAGCTAATAAGAATAATGCCTGGTGGCTGCTAATGAAAACCAGCAGTGTGTTGGTTTGAAAAGTCGGAATGGAATGTGGGTTTGTTTGGATAACAGAAGGCTCAGCTGTTTTTCTTCAGACTGCCACACTGAAGGCAATCATACATTATTATGGATCTGGTATTTTCCCTTTTCTACAGTGCTTTAAAGTCATACCACATCTTGGTTGAATAAATAGTTTTAGTCTGGTCGTATCTAAATAGTGGTAAGGTCTGCTCTTTGAGCAATATAGGTATTTCTCAATACCAGCCACAAGTTTCATTCTCGAGTAAAACAATCCATACTGTCTTGCTTTAAGAAATGCAAGAAGTGCAGTTGCACATAAATCATGGCTTTTCTTGTAAACATTCTGCTTTTCAAACATGTACTGGTATTACTTAAAGTGTAATTTATGGCTGCATGTTGTAGGTTGCTTAAAAGGCAGCTGTCTATATTAAACAAATGTAAACTTTTAGTTTGGAATTGCCTTCCCTAGCTCTTCAAAACCCCCTCTCCATCTCTTCCAGAGCCCCTTTAGGTACTGGAAGGGGCTCTAAGGTCTCCCTGGAGCCTTCTGTTCTCTACCACTAAATTAAATGAATGCAATCTAAATTTACCATTTGAAAAATCTCAGTAAGATGCTTTCATGCAGCTGTTTCAGAACCCTGAGGGGTGTTCTGAACCCCTCCTATGAAGCAATATTATCACAAGGGGTCAAAGACCCCTTGCTGCCTTCTTGAGATGCTCCTTATCAAAAGGTGGTAAAGCTGCTCTGAATTGCTTTTCACTTTGATATTGGAGGAGGCTGGGTTAAAACAAATTCTGACTGTTTGCTTACAAAACCTTGTATTCAGCAAAAAGAATTCCAGCTACCTGAATGCTTGGAACAACGACAGCTCATTCTATTTATAGCTGTCTCTAATCCCTATTTGCTCATTTATCTTTCTGGTTTCTGCTTGCATGTGCACAAACAGGCTGAGGGCAGTGTTCAGTGTCTGCTAACAAAAACCTATTTATAGTTACAGAATTAAATTACAGTACACATTATTTGTCTGTTTTTGTATGCCTTTGAGTTCAGTTTAATCCTAGTTTTATATTTGTCCTTCATGATTTTATTTTCCTTTTGTTTACCATTTGATGTGGTAGTGCAAAATCAGGGTAAGTTTGTGTTTATTTTTTTAGGATTGTTGTATGATAAATCTCGTTTGGATTTTTTAGCAATATATTGAAACCTCTATCCATTCTTCAAAAAAGTCTGACCATGAGAGGAAATACTAGATTCAAAAGAACATATTGTGAAAATGTGTTGCTGAAATAAATCCAGTGTCACCTAGTTCAGTGTGAAAGCTAGTTTGGTGTCTTGTCCTAATTTGCATGGTGTGAGCTTTTGTAGTGGAAATATTAAACCCTCTTAGATTAAATTAGTTTAGTAATCGGGGATTTGAGAGTTGTTCAGCAAAAGTAGGTATTTGTGTTTCCAAGGCAGATGTACTTCTGTGAAACTGTTGTTCTAAGCTGTTTTTGGTGCTGTGTTCATCTCCTGTGTGAGCTGCAGTAGTGACCGTGTTTGCCACAACTGTGTTTGTGCTTTTCTGCCTACAGCACAACAGTCTTAGTACTGTATTCAGCAAAAAGGAAGGCAACCCTAAATTTAAGATCACTCTCACACACAAAAGACTTACTACGTCTCTGAACTCAGTCTAGAATAAGGATTTTAACTTTCCCCTGATGCTCTGCCTCTTTCCATCTCATGTTTTACAACTGTTGCTTCTCAGTTTTTACACCCTGGAGCTCTGTCACTTCCATCAGTATCACTCTCTTCCCCACACTGCAGTGTTTACTGTGTTCTGATCTTCTTCCAAATCAGTCCTCTTCTGTTCCATCCAAGAAGTCTGGGATACAGCATTCCCCTCTGGCTACGAGCTGTGGATGTGTGCACTCCCATGCTGTCTTAATCCAGTGACAGAGTGAGGTTGCTCCGAGCTGCTTTATTTTCCTTGTGGGGTGAGCGTGTGCTCTCCTGCCAAGAGCCCTTCTGAACACAGATCCTTCACACGGTCTCTAGAGGGTCTGGTGCACTCACTGCTGCATCAGGCACCACCTGCAGCTTTGACATAATTTCTCAGCCCCTATGACCACAGCTTTTGTCCTCCCCAGCTGCTGTGAGATGCCCCTGGAACGTGTCTTAACAACAAGCCTTCCCCCTTGCAGCAGCATGTTTGGGCTCCCATTCCAAGGGAAGCTCAGCCAGGTTTTTTATTAAGTCTCCAGACATCTATCCCTTGGTTTTGTCACCCAGGAGCTATTCCAGTAGCTAGCTACTCATTTGGCATTTTTTTATCCTTCACAGGGCCAGGTTTATCCCACCTGTTAACACTGCTGACAACTCTGCCATATTTTTTTCCTCACAAAGATATGGGGCTGGATTTTGCACCCATTTCCTAACTGGTATAATGGTTGGGCTGTGAGACTCAGTTGGCCTGGCAGTTGTGATCTTTCAGGGATCTGATCACATATTGCTGGAATGCAGCGAGTGTCTTGGTGGAGTTTGAAGGGAATAGTGGGAAAAGGGAAGTTCTCTGCTACAGGAAAAAAAACATTGATGCATTATTTGCAGATGAAACAGCAGCTGCTTCTGAATTCTTCCTATGAGATGTTTTGTGCCTGAGCTGCATCTTGAGCTTTGGGGTTAATGATTTCCTGTGCAAGCAAGTTTTTTATCTCTTACTGCATGTGAACAAATTCTGCAATTAATTTTCCACTTCATGGTTGCTTTCCTCTTTGGATCCATTAAATAATTTCTGCATAAAGTCATCTCATAAACATTTTTTCTTTCTTTGTTTCTATTTCTATGTGTTTTTCTCCATCACACAATTATTTTCTGCCTACAATACCACCATGAGTTTCAAGTTTGCATCCTAGCCTCTCCTTACAGTTCTGATGTATTCCTTGTATCCTACTCCAGAGGATTCACTGTTTCATGGTTACCATGAAGTACTCAGTGAGACTAACAAAACAACCAGAAATGACACCGATATTCTCTGAACTCACCACAACACAGCCACCAAAGAGGAAGGCAAAGACACCAATTTGGAAGTTAAAGTGCTTGGAAAAAACGTTGTGTTCCTTTCTGGCAAATACAGTATTAAGCACTTTATTCTGTTCTTACCAAGCAGTGTTTCATAGTATCTTATTAATTTATTTTTCTAATTTTTACATCTTTAAATAGCAAAGAGAAGCAGAACTGAATGTGTTCAGGGCTAATTATTTGTGGAATGAATGTAATGTGTTCCACAGTAGCAGGGAAATAGCTGCTCCTTTATTCCCAATTTAGAAATATGTGTATCTTTTTGAAGTGTACAAATATGTCTAAGCTTTTACGGTCTTCTTTGTCAGTGAAATTCACCAGTTGAGCTGCTGGCAGCTGAACACTGTTCCACCTTAATGGATGGATCCTAAAATGGTACCTAGAGTGATTATTTGTAACCAATTGTCTGGCAGTCCCTTCCTTCCTCCCCTTTTCCCATTCCTGGGAAGCACATTTAATTAGGATAAATGATTGGGAGGTTCTTCCAGAGCAATAGGAATTTATTGGTGTGTAGATGGAGAAGTGCTATCTATTGATAAAGCAGTTGCTAGTATATTTATTACTTCAATGATTGCTTTTTAATATTTAGTTACCTACCAATATAACAAGAGGATCCCAGATATATCTAAAAGAGCTGAATGCTGCATTTCCATTTTGTAGGAGTAGCAAAAAAGCTCCTTTTCTGTCAGTAATCACTCTTCGAGGTGCCCTGTGTATTTTAATACCTATAACTTCTAAAAATGTTTTCATCTTAGATCTATCTAGTGAGACAGTTCAGAAGGCAAGGAGATTTTTATTTAAATAGCGAGAAAATGGTAAATACATAATGTAGGACCTTGAGTCTGTAGTATTGCTGCATATCTTAATTCTACACTTGCAGGCATGAAAAAAGAACAGTCAAACCAGTCCAATTAGGTGAAGTTGTTTTTTCACATTTTCAAAGGAGAACGAGTGGAGATTTAATCACACACAACTGGCTTTCAAAGGCAGGGAAAAAATGCTTTATTTAGGCTTTCTCCATGTTTTCAGCCAGGCATATCCAAGCAGCATTGCATGCTTATACCCACAGTGCTAGTTTTTGTCCTTTGGTTTATCAAACGTTTTTGGCAGCTATTTATAGGGACGTTGTGAGCTTCCATTGTCTCTGGAAGCTAAATTGTCAATATTAAACTCCAGGCGCTTGTGTTTCAGAACAACAAAGGAAATGGTGTCATCACGGGAGATGAAAGCTGAGTTTCTAAGGTGCACTTGTGGCCTTAGATGAATTTTTTTTCCTTCAAATTCTTGAGTGGCGTTGTGCCAAACACAGCTCTGGTTGTGTGAAGCTGTGCCTGACGTTCTGACAGGCTGAAGTTCAGCAGTGAAATGGGCACTGTCCCAGTTTCCAGCCCTGACAGCCTGATGGACAGGGGTGTCTGATGTGCTCGTGTGTTGCCACAGGTTTCAAATCTGCACATGCTGAGGAAAAGTGACTGCTTTGGTTCAACTTTGCTGAGCAGAAAACTGCAGCAGCTGAGAATCTGATTGCCAAATAAGCCTGACATCTCCACTTTGGGTTGGGAGTGTTGGATAGAGTGTCAGTAGTGGCTTCAGACACCAGGTTCTGAAAGGCAAGATCCACATCTCTGCTGCTCTCAGATTTCCTGCCCAGTTCAGCTTTCATCCCTCCGTAGTCCCTATGTGTGCTGTACCTGCCTGAGGGGGTGTATCATATAAGGCTGGGAAAGGAGTAAGTTAATTATTGGAAAGAAGATAGTGAAGTGAGTGCAGTGCTGACGTTGTAACCTCCATTCTAACTGATGACTATTTCTGTAATTGTAGGCACGAGCTGCTGGAGGAAGCCAGAAGACAAGGTTTGCCTTTTGCACAGTGGGATGGGCCCACTGTGGTGGTGTGGCTGGAGGTGAGTGGTCCGCCCAAAATAAATAAAAAGCCCCCTCAACGTACAGACTTGTAAAGACTGTGAGGGTTTGGAGGCAGGAATGTTTTCCATATCCTGCTTACTTCCTTTTCTGTGTTCCAGCTGTGGGTGGGGATGCCAGCCTGGTACGTGGCTGCCTGCCGAGCCAACGTGAAAAGCGGTGCTATCATGTCAGCCCTGTCTGACACGGAAATCCAGCGGGAAATCGGCATCAGCAATCCCCTGCACAGGCTCAAGCTCAGGCTGGCCATCCAGGAAATCATGTCCCTAACCAGCCCCTCTGCCCCTCCCACCTCAAGGACGGTAAGGAAACTCATCCAGCATTAAACACCTAGAAATTCCCAACATTTGACTGTAAACTTAGAACTGAGCTTCTACTAAGAATTTCTAGGAAAGGAACACATTATTTAAATATAGGCTGTTCCTTCCTTTCATGGAAATTAACTAAAGGAATAACTGCAGTTTTCTTTCTCAAGGAAAAGAGAAGTTTATTTCAGTCTAAGTATGTAATCCAAAGTATTTAGAATAAGTGTTATTCGCCTCATCTTTTGGCCTCCAGAGAATTTAAAATACAGACAAAGTATACATGTGTGTTACAGAAATTTGTAGGATAGTTGGAGAATCTTTTAATGCAGCTATAAGGCCATTAACTCCAAATAATTCAGATGACATAAACTAGGAGTCATCTGTCTCTCTATAGTAAATTTAGGCACTTAGTGGGAATTTTCTCTCATGAGTCTGTCTGCATTGCAGTCTTAAGTTATTCCTGGGGTTATGTACTAGAGCACAAATGTATTTTTCAGATTAGAGCAGAGCTGAGTGTTTACCCACTAATTAAATCCTGTAAGCTGTTTCTGATGCTCAGTTTTGTTAATATCTGTGAAGGAAGTTGATCCCTGTGAGTAGGCTTTTATTGCATGCCATGACTTTCAGTAGCTGTACCTGACTTAGAGACCATTGCTTTGCCCATGCCTGCTCCTTACATGTACCGATTGCTTATCTGTTCTGCAACCTCTCCTCTTTGTTACTGCTTTCCTTTCACTGGATGGGATTGATTCCCTGTGGGCTCATATTAGACCACGGGAAATGTCTGGGTAACACATGAAGAGATGGAAAATCTTACAGCCACCCAACAAACGGTTAGTTTACAGTGTTGCCACTTCTCTTCCTTAGAGTGCTTTTCCCACTTCTTGAACATTTGAATCAAGTACCTTTTGGTCTTTTTTTTTCCTTTTTTTTTTTTTTTTCCTTCAAATTAACACACTAAAATTCTGGATCATTGCTTCTTCTAATTATTAACCTTGTAATCTGCATCTTGATGGCTTTTTTTCCAGAAGGGAGGAAAAAAAAATCAACGTTGATAAGATTGTAAACAAAACTCTAATCTGTAAAATGGAGCTCTGACTTGATTGACAAATAGACAAATTGAATTATTGGTGCAGAAATTTCTTCTCTCCAGAAAAATTGATCAGTAGATGGGGTTTGCAACTTCTCATACAAAAACAAGTGCCTTGTGTATAATTTTTTTACATTGCATGATGCTTGCTTTATCTAGATTTTTTTGGTATGCAGTAGATTTAGAGTCTTGCAGTGCACCAGTAACTTTGACCTCCTTACTAAACTTAACCACTAATATGTGTGTGTTCTTTTGCTTTCCTAACCACCTAACAGGAAGATGAGGAGGGAAGCTGGGCTCAGGTTGGAAACTTTATCTAATATTATGGACTGTATGTAAACTGTCACAATCATTAGAGCATGAAAGAATCTGGTTTTCCTTTAGACCAGCAGCTTGTAGTGATCCTGGGTGTGGCCAGGGGATTGGGAGAGGGGGAAACTGCAGGTTTATCTCTGTACAATGCACACTTGGGAAATGCATGTGATTTAAATATTTTAATGTTTTGGTGGGGGATGGCTCTCTGGGGAAGCCAGAATTCCGAGAGAAATATCTGCTCTGTGCAGAAAGTCCCTGTCCAACCCAGCCACCATTCCAGGTGTGCCACAAGACCCTGAGCCTGGGTGGCTAAGTAGATTTCTATGCACTAATTCTGTAATCCCCCTTGATTAATTGTTTTGCCTTAAAGTGGTGGCAAATCCTAATTGTATTTTCGGGCGTTGATGTAGCTGAGTATCTATACAGGGATATAAACAAAACTTGGGATTTACGCATGGTCCATATCTTCGGACAGTACAGGCTCTTCTTGCTTGGCTGCCCTCTGGCTTAAACCTGGTTTAAGTCCCATTAACTACATCTCAGCTACTCATTTGCTGATTGTCAGTGATAACAAATCCAGAGTAAGGAGCTTCCAACCTTCTGATGGCTTGGAGAGGTGCATTTCCCTGTGGCCTTGCTCCTTTCTGGAAGGTGCTTTCTCTAGAGGAAAAATAAAAGCTTTTGACTTTTAACAGAAAACTATGAATTATTACACTTTTGAAAAAAGGAGCTTCTGGGTTTTGTTGCCCAAGGAGTGATTGGATACACAGTTATAAACTCTCATCTTTATGGATGTTTTCTCTAAAAAAATGCCCGGTGATTTGCAGATCAAAACTGTAATGGGAAAAGTCTCTTTTAGGATAAGGACTAGCCTTCAGAATGGCGTGTTCTCCAGTAGCAGGGTTTTATCAGTTTCTGAAAATAGCTAACTGTATTCAAAAAGGCCTGCAGTTATTTTTCTGATACCTTTTCTTTAAAAAGTCACATGAAAAATAAGGTTCCCCCCAGTTTTCAAGAGAGAGAGTATTTGCAACGTCTCAACACAATGAAATTCTATGGCATTTGCTATCCAACCATGTAAATTAGTCTTTTTTAAAATTTTATTAGCTCTTGCATATTTTGTCATGCTATTTCTTGATCTAAATTGAGGCAGTTTTACTTGCTGATCTGAATAGCTGAACTTACTTTTCTCCACGAGGGTGACTTCTTTGGAAAACATACACGTAGTTCTCAGTACTCTGATGTGCTCATCTTTACAGGCTAAGAAGTAAATAAGCAATTTCTTTAAGATAGGCTGTCTAAAACAGCTTTTCTTTCTCCATTTCTCGTTTCAATAAGCTTGTTCCTTAATTTTTTTTTTTTCCCCAAACCAGACCTTAGCCTATGGTGACATGAACCACGAGTGGATTGGCAATGAGTGGCTCCCGAGCCTGGGGCTCCCTCAGTACCGCAGCTACTTCATGGAATGTCTGGTGGATGCTCGCATGCTGGATCACTTGACTAAAAAAGACCTGCGTGGGCAGCTGAAAATGGTGGACAGCTTCCACAGGTAAGGAAGTTGAAGTTGGAGACCTCACCCATAGGAAGTGTTTCCATTGTCTCTAAAGATTTGTCCCAATTTTTTTTCCTCTGGTCCAAACAGAAACAGTTTTCAGTGTGGAATTATGTGCCTCCGAAGACTGAATTATGATCGAAAAGAACTGGAAAGAAAAAGAGAAGAAAGCCAGAATGAAATTAAGGGTTAGTGCACCTCAGTCTGATTCTGCCACGTTCTCACTGATCCGCCTCAAAACTTTATTAACAAAGTAAAGGCTTTAGAGGAAGGAATCATTTATAAAATACCAAGTGTTAAATGGCGTGTCTGGATGTAGGCAGTGAACACTGAATGATAAAACACATCATTAAATCATTTACTTGTGCTGCAAATGTGAACATTTTTGAAACTCATGCTGCTCTGAAGTTTGAAACGAAATGTTTTAGGAGAATGAGAGTTAAGAACACGTTTTTGGGTGGTTTTTTTCCTTATTTTCTTCTTTTCCCCATGTTTTGACATAACTTTGCATCTGCATGATTTTATTGTTGCTTGTGCCTGGTAATTTTTGTTACCCAGCAGTTGATGAAAAAATATCCAAGTGACCTAGATATTTATATCTTTCAGATTCATGGTGATTATTGAACAAGAGAGAAGGAATAAAAGAGAGCAGGGTGGGAATTCATGATTTTCCATGATTTCCCATAGAAATTTTGTTCCCTGCCTAATATCAGAAGTATTTTCTGATATCCGAATCTAAAAACTTGCTTAGAAGGTTCTGTGCCTGCTCTTTCCCTTTCCTTTTAAAGCACTGAAACCTTTCAGTGGTTAATTTGCTAATTGTGCCCGAGATCATTCCCAGGAGTCACAACTAACTGGCAGCAAACAAGCCAGGGTTGTGGCTGGCAGGCTGTTTTTAGCCTTCCAAGTGGAATGGATGCATCTCTTGCCTCTAGGGAATTTCTCCTTGGAATATTTAAGTCTAAACTGTTACAGTGTGAAACATCTCCCAGCAGACTTCTAACACGTTTACTTTCCACTCCAATCCAATCCCATCATCCAGTTCATGACTGTGGATGATTTTGCTCAGAGGAGTGGCGTTGTAATGAATCTGGCACTGTGTTTTTGCCTCCCTAGATGTCCTTGTGTGGAGCAATGAGAGGATGATCCACTGGGTCGTGTCCATCGGCCTTAAGGAATACGCGAATAACCTGATCGAGAGCGGAGTTCACGGTGCACTTGTGGCCTTAGATGAATCCTTTGATTACAATGCATTAGCTCTCCTGCTGCAAATCCCCACTCAAAACACACAGGTAAGCAAGGATGAGGCACTTCAGGCCTCCAGGAAGGTTAAAAATGGAGCTGTGATTGCTCTTTTTCGCAGTTAAGAGCATCTAGAAACTTCAGCAATGCAAAGTTGTCCGTTGTCACACAAGAGAAAAACTGAGAATCATGCATTGCTAATAGTTTTCTAGTTGTTAATAACAAGTCTCATTGGTAAATTTCCTTGAGAAAAAAAATTGTTTGAATATTTTCCTCACAGCTCATCTTCACAATAGTAGCGTGATACTCATCATTTTTGTTGTTTGCTAGTTTGTACTCTGACATAATTAAGTTTGAGGCAGATGAACTTTCATGTTGCAGCTAAAGGAGAGCTGTTAAGTCTTCCCTAAATTTTTAATAAGTTACTGATTAAACTGTAACTTTTCAAGTACTGACTTTTCAACTATGAAGTATGTTTATTAATCTGATAAGAAAGCATTAAACAAATTGGGTCCTATTAAGTTTTTAAAATCATTGTAGGTTACTAATTACTAATCTTTTGTAATTAACTTCCATTTCTTTCATACCACCAACTTCAGGCTCGAGCTGTTCTGGAGAGGGAATTCAATAACCTTCTTGCTATGGGCACTGACAGAAGACTTGATGAAGTAAGTTATTTGAGTTGTTGACCCATTTTATGGTCCTGGAAACTTTATCAGAACTGCTCAGTGAAAGAATTTAGCTTGAACCTCTTTAAGCTTTTGACAGAATAGTGGCAGAAACCTTAACTTGAAACTCCTTGTCTCTGAGGGTTTCTAAATCCAGCAGGGTTTTGTGTATTTGTAAGACGACTTTGAATATTGAAGGTACTGGGAAGATCTGCAAGTTTGGTTTTGTAGCTCATGTGGTTAATGTCTAATAGCAGCACTTTGGGCTGAATCCTCTTTATCTAAAATACAGGAGAATTAGTGACCAGTGTTGCAGCTGAACAAGCTGTGATAGAGAAAGGCACTTTATCCTAAAGAGCAGTATTTCAAAGAGCTTTGAGGGGTTTTTAAGGAATCTTGTGTTAATTTGGATTCATACTGCTGCAGAAGACCAGTAATTTCTGTTGGGCAGCCTGGGAGCTCATTGTATAAACTGCACTGAAATCAGTATAAAACTCTCTAAGTGTGAGGCTGTTTTGTGCACCCACAGCACAGAGAGTGTTCCATCTTCAACCTTTTAAGTTGCTCTGTGAACAGGTTCACATTGGTGTTACTTCCCCAGGAGAGTCTGAATTAACTCTGTGCTGCCTCATCTTTGGTGATAATGGGAGTTGATGTGGTAGCACACGTAGGCAGAAGTGGTCGAGATTGAGGCTGAAGTGGCAAAACCTTCTGTGGTTAACCAGCTCAGGAAACCAGCCTCAAAAACATTGCTGCTGGGATGAGGAAGAGGACAGGGGAGGGGGAAGCTCCTGACTGCTGTGTTCCCATGTGCATCTCTACCAAGGTTTTAATAACCCATCAGAAAGCAGCTTGATGGTTTTATAAAGTGTTTTTCTTGGAGATTTCAAGCTGCAAAAGGAGCTTTGAAGGAACAGATGTTTGCTCTGTTCTAGTGGCACAGGGCAGTTTGATCATGAAGATCTCTTCAAATAATGTAGACACTTCTCTCCTAATTGTACAAGGGGATAAATCTGAGGTAAAACAGCATTCAAAGAATTGAACTGTTTCTAAATGGGAAGCTGGCAAATGGAGCTGCCCAGTGGGAATATTTGCACTGACACAAAACTTTCTCTGACAAAGATGTTTTTGGACGTGGGGCTTAAACTGTATTTAGTAAGTGCAGCATTACATTTCTGAGGTGGGAATGTTGCTTAAAGGAGGAAATGTATTAATGGGGGAAGGAAAATGCACTTGGGTAATTAAGTTACATTTACCCATGCGCTTAAGGAAAACCCTGCTTGGCCACGCAGTATTCAATACACTTACTTTTTATTTCCTCACAATCACCTCCTTCAGTGGTGATACATTTACTTGAGTTTGTCAGTGATCCTTTTAATGTCAGTAACATTCCCACACTTTTTGCACTGCTAATGTTGTTTGTCAATATGACAGGATGATGATAAGAGCTTTAGGAGAGCACCTTCGTGGAGAAAGAAGTTTAGACCAAAGGACATAAGAGGTTTAGCTGCTGGATCAGCAGAGACTCTTCCTGCAAATTTCAGAGTTACAACCTCAATGTCTTCACCCTCTATGCAGCCAAAGAAGATGCAGATTGATGGTATTGATTTTGTATAATTTTAAGCATGATGTGCTTTTTTTTTGCCTGAGATTCCAGGGGAATTAAGTTCAAATGACCTTTTTGCTGCATAAAAGCATCTGCCTTGTGCATGGTTGTATTTATAACACTGTGTTTAACCACAGGGTGCTTTGTCATTTCAGGAAGCTGTACTAGAGGTGGAGTTTCTTTTTTACATCACTGGAGTAACAAAATGAGAATCATAGCTAGAAATACATGTGATTTGAAGTAGGAAAATAAAATGACAGCTTAGGAGAAGTCTTTTAATCACATAATGCATCATTTCTAATTAGCAGCAATATGAGCCCCACTTCTGAAATGCAATAAAATGCATTCAAAAATGATGGGAGTAAACCCCCTCAGATAATTTTGAGATCAGTAAAACTTAAATAACATGTGCATTACCCCCCCTGCAGTGGTCACTTCAATACTGACCGTACTTGACATCCAGTTTCATTCATTGCTGTGTACTTAATGATCTTTGTGTATATGTGTGCACACAGAGATATGAATTAAAAAAAACCCAGACCAACAAAAGCAGACCCCAAAAATCCCATCTGGAAGTGGAAATTGATCACCTGTCACATGAGGGATCTTGTCTGTTTAAAAACTGCCTCTGTAGCAACGTAAGAATCAACTTTGACTTGAATTTAGTTTACAAAAGACAAGTAGAAACAAATAAAATGCTTTTTATTGGAACAGACAGGGTGAGAACACAATCTGTCGGAGTTGCCTCAGGTTCTGAAAACCCTTACTTATTCATAAAGCTCAAAAAACCAATTTTTGCATCCGATGCTACTCTCAGTAAGTGCCTCTAAATTTTAGATACTGTCACTAGCACAAAATATTTTCCAGAATTCATGTGGAAAATTCTGTAAATGGAAGTAAGTTAAGTCTTTACCATGTAAAACCAGTTTCTTTTTTAAATATTAAACATTTACAAACTACATAAAGCAGTAAATAACTTAGGAAATCACCTTTGCCAATTTCTGTGTGCTAGTTGGCACGCAGATTTTTTTTTTATAGAATTCTTTTTGTTAGCCCCTGGAACAAGAATTGGTTAATATACAAACTGTAAAATAAATTCTGCTTTTCTAACTTGTAACCTTAGAGCTGGGTGAGTACCAAAGCTGTAATCACCATTGCTGTGGAGGTTTGTTTGGTTTTTTTTTTTGTTTTGAAAACTAACATGCATGCTGTGTTCTGCATGTCTTTCCATGCTTCTTGGAATAGGCAGTGTATCAGGAACACAAAGATTGGATTCTGCTACAGTAAGGACCTACTCCTGTTAAAGCCTTCTCCTGGTGAGTAAAGCTGATAGGAATAACACTAAAGCAGCTATTTATGAAATAAAACAGCAGGGATTTCACTACAGTGATTTTACACACTTAGAAAACTGTCCAAGTTTTCAGGGTAGGTTGTTATATTGAAAATCCAGAGTTTATTTCCTACCACAAAGACCGAGTGTTTAAATACTGGGCTTTGTCAGTACTGTATTCTTGTGAGGGTTTTTGAACAGCCCCAAAAAGGACCTGTGCTAAGTAGCTCTGTAGAAAGTGTTGAAACCAAAGGTGGGATGAAACACAGCTAGTGGAAGTGGGGAAGGGGGAAGAGAATAAAATAGGGATGGAAAGGGAAGAAAATAATCCAGTGTGTGACACTGCAGCTCGGATTGTTGATCTCTCAGAGTGTTTGGTTGGTCAGAGTTGTCCCACCAAAACATGCTTCAGTATGGAATTGTTGGAGAGATAACTGGAGCTTCCCAGTTCCTGGGCACTCTGTGCCACTGTGATTGCTTAGTCTGGCTGGCTGGATTTAGCTACCTGCAGCCTAAGTTTGGGGAGCTGGGAGCAGTGCTGCCAATAAAAGGCAGCTTGATGTGTTGTAACACGAAATCCCCGTATTCTGGCTTGTGAAAGATCTGTAGTCCTGTCTTTCTCCAGGATCTGGAGTGTTTCTGCAGCAGCTTCTGCTGTATTTTCTCATGGCACAGTACTTCTCTCATTTTGCAAGCAAGTCAGAAAACTGACCTTTTTTTCTTTTTTAAAAACTATAATGGATTTTTAAAAATGAATTCAGTGACTCTTTCCCCCTCACTGGTATCTTTCATGGACTGTAAATTGTCTGTCTTTTCTGCTTGCAGCTTCTTTGTTCTTACTGGTAGCATCCCTTCCAACTCATGTATTTGCTCCTTCAAATTCAGAACCTTTTTGCATGTATGAGTTGAGTTCTAAAGAGTTGTTACGTATGAAATGCTGAGAGAGGAAGCTCTTGCTTGTAGCAACTCAGACCATGTGAGTGTGTCAGTTCATAATCTCAGGGGCTCTCTTGAAGTATTTTGAGTTGCAAGAAACTGAAGTTTTAAGTCTCCTCTCCCCTAGATTCTCCTTGCTGGTTCAGGATTTTCTGTAGTCAGATGACGTGGGATGGAAATCCTCGAGGCAGAAATATTTGCCCTCATTGCTTTCCTTTGCACTGCAGCTGGAGATTGCAGGAGGCAATAAAATGATATCCAGCGTGGCATGGCAGTAATTCAGTGCATGACTGCTGCACTGCTGAGCTGTTTGTGAGACTCTTGGAATGAAATGTTGGTTAAAAACTGCTAATGGAATCTTTTGTGTTCTTTTCTTTCTGTGTGTTGTTTTTGTTTGTTGTTTTTACAGTTTACCCACACTATTTCTACCGGTGATATGCAGCATTTTGAACATTTGGAACCCTTAACCTGTTAATACTTGTTAAATGGACACTTTGAGATATTTTATTACAGAGTTTTTAATTAGCAAATAAATTCATGAGTACTATAGAGAAAATATTTTAGAATCTAAATGTTTCTTATATTTATGTGACTTCTCATTTATATAGTTACTTACTTTTTCTGTTTCTATTCAGTCTACAAATCAAATCATTGCTGATTTTTTATTCTAATTTTAGTCTTTCCAACTGAATGTACTGTAATGCTTGTATGTATATGTCCCTATGAGCAATATAGGGGTTTTGTAAATTATGCAGTTACTGTAATTATCAACGTTTTTTAATAATGAAACTGAAGGTGAAAAGGATTTTAATACCTTTGTAAAAGTATCACGACACCGAGCAGTATATATTTTGTCTTTTGGAGCTCTTAGCTTAGATCTGAAAACAAGTCCAGCTTCTTTTCAGGTGAGCCTTTGTTGACGTAGGAGGGACGGTACACGAGTGTTGCTCTCCTCAGAGCTGTACCTTTCCACACAGAGGATGTGTCAAGTAGTGGCAATTTGTCTTTATTTAAAGTAGAACTTGTTGGAGAAGCTGGGAGGAACTCCTAACCCTGCGGGACACGCTGTAGGAGCGATTGCCTCAGTGCTAACACCCTGTGCTGTGTTTGCATCGCGACTCTTCGCAGCGACTGAAAACAAGCCATAAACCAAGGACTCTTTTTATTTTTGCTTTTCCTTACCCGAGGAAGATAGACTTCATAATGATTCCTGGTCGTGAGCCACAGGCCACAGAGAGCGGGTTTTTTGTCCTAGACCTTTTTGCTTGAAAACACTTGGTGAAAAGATGCTGGTGGAACCAGTTTTAACGGACCAATCCTAAAGCACTTCAGCCTCCTGTCCAGTGAGTAGTGAAAGATGAAGGTACAATGGGCTGAAAACTAAAGCAGTGCATCTTCTAATAAAGGCCTTACTTTTCTTACGTAAGTCATCCTATGTGTTTTGTAAACTTGTTCTAAAGACTTGTCTGGACTTTAATTTTGATGGTTGTAGCCATTTTGGACTGTATGAGTAGAAAATGTATCTGACACTTGTAAATGGCATATTAAAACGCCAGCAAGAATCTGTTTCAGATGGTGCATTATTTATTATGCAACAATATATATAGCATGTCTTTTTTCTTATTTTGTTTTCCACTTTTAACTTGCTTGTAAAACTGAAATTCATTGTTACTGTTCTGTTTTTCTATTAATCTTTTGTGTATTTTCAGATTATGTAACAATATGTACAGTCTACTTTTGAACTATTTTTATCACAGTATTATTTATTGCTTTCTTTCAATAAAGTACTGATGCATTTTCCACTGCCAATAAAACACTATGGAAAAGCTAAGATCTAATTGTGTGCAGGCAGAAACTTTTGCAGTGAGTGGGTATTGTCAATAAAGCATCTTAATGATTGTTTGCTGCCCTGTAGATCTGGTTTCAAATTATGACCTTTCTCCAGTAGCAAAAATATTCCGTTCGATGTGACATTTTCTTTGGAATTGTTCAAGTTCACGTGCATTAATAGCAGTTTTCTGGAAAAAAAACTGCTTTATTGCCTACTTCTACGCATAGTTAGAGCTATGATTTGCTTTTTAAAATAATAAACCGGACCTGTCACACAACTTCAGTGTATTCTGGTCCACGTGCTGAAGATGGAAGTGCTGTTCTAGACAGCAGCAACAGTTGCTTTGGTAATAAAATGAGATCATGACCATAGTGATATTTGGGGAGAAATACAGGAGTTGAGGGAACCATTGCAAAATTGGGGTCACACTAGGGCAGTTCATGTCAATTTTGATGTATCTGTAAACGGCTTCTCTGAGTAGAAGACAGAAGGATAAAGCTGCAGAATACTGGAAGCAGTAGTGAAGCATATTTCATCATGTCCTCAACAGCAGGATGTGGAATGCCTGGAGGAACACTGCCACGGATGCTCTAAACCTTGTTCAGCAACACATCTCTGTTTGTCTGGCTTGTCTGTACGAGTTGCTGTCTGTTTGTTCGCAGTCTCTTTTACATTCTCAGAGAATCTATCTTTCTAGAAAAAGCTAAAGTGAAACCGCGGAGGGAAATCCTGGCTCACTGCTCAGCTAAACTTTGCTGTTTAGAGAAACCTTGCCTAGGCGTTGCTGGTCACTGATGTGATAGTAGGTGTTCAAAGTCATGTATTGTTGCTTCTCAAAAGTGAAACCAATGCGGGATAGACTTGTAAAATGTGAACAGAAAATGCGTTTATTATTTTGAGGCTGTAAAACCTTAACTGTTACGGAACAATGGAACTGACATGAGAGGTAGAATAAATGAGTGAAATGGCGAAAGCTTTCACGAACTGGCAAAACTGTGTGGTGGCTTCCTTGTGAGTTACACAGCCCAGCTGTGCTGGAGAAATCCAGACAAACGTGTCTCGCTCAATTTCCATAACTCCCACGCACCCTGCTGAAAGAAGACCCGTGCACATGGAAAAGGCACCTGGGTCTGTTAGAGTGATCTTCAGATAACACTTGATTTAAATACAACGTTTTGTAACAGTTGCCAAATGTCTTTAAAGGCTTTAGTTGGAAAGAGGGCTGTAAAAATTAAATATGCATCCTGTCTGCATGCTTCAGAGTTATCTGAGTGAACTTTGAACTTGCAATTTTTGCATGTTTAAACGACAAGGAGTCTCAAAACAGATGTTTTGTCTTTCAAACTGCTGTAGAATTAAAGGACAGGAAGTGGCTTTAGCAGTGTCTTGTGGACGGTAGTGATTTATCATGCCAAGATTTGGAGAACAGGTAAAGTAGTTCAAAGCACAATTAATTCTTGGAACGTGGTAGGCTAAAGATTGAGAGGGAGGGGCAGCAAAATTAATTTTCAGGGGTAAATAAAAATTGATGCAGTATGTTCGGGGTGGTACTTTTAAAAGAAATTTGAAGAGTCACTTTGCCTTTGAAATGAAAAGTTTTTCACATCCCATCAGGTCAGGGTTGTAGCTTTGGTGCACAAGTTATTCTCTGTTTTATTAATTTAATTTTTTGTTAATAGTAGGGGACTTGGTGGGGGGGAAAGGGCAGTTGTAGTTAATTTAGGCAGCAGTACCTTTTGGTTTTATATGGGACGTTGAAACAGATGGGTGAAAAGTGATGTATAAATGTGGTTGGTATTCCTCCCTGTACATGGAGGGACAGGTGAAGACTCCAAAAGGGACACGGGACAGCCAGAAGTAATGCCCAAAGGATCGAGGTTCTCTGCACCTGTGTTCTTCTCTAGCAAACAGCTTTTTGAGAGTAAGTTTAGCCCAGTTTTTCAGATATGCTGTATTCACTTTATGGGGTAAATCTCACTGTATTTAATCCAGGAAAACGTAGCTGAGCCTATTTATAATGTGAACTGGCTACATCTGGAATTCAGTTGTGTTTGTGTTCACCTGGATTTTTTTATTTATCTTGCCCTTTATTACAGCTTCAATTTGTGTGTTTATTTGCAATGTTTTTCGCTAGAAATGGCGCTCTTTGGTGCCTTTCCCTCCTCTGGAAGGCTCAAACAGTGGGCAAACCAGTAACTCCTACTACAGTGTTTTAAAACCCCGTTGTTTCCATTTTAGCATCCGTTCCACTTGGATCCCCTGAGGGATCCCGGCCACGGGGGAACCTTTTGCCCACTGATAAGAAGTGATGGAAACCCCTGAGGATGGAGTAGACGCGATTTCCAAAACACGACGGTGCAAAAGTGAGCATTAAAATAAAAAAAAAGAAGAAGAAAAAAAAGTACCTTCAGAACGGCACCAACAACTCCCCTGTGGCCATTTTAACAACTCCTGATGGTGCATTTTTGGAGCGGCCGAAAGAAACGGGGGAAGGAGCGGCTCCAGAAATAAATGTTATTTATTTAGTCATTGTTAGAGCGCGCCGGAGCCCCGCCGGCTCCCGGGGCCGGCCGCGCTCCCCGGCCGGGCCGGCGCG
>VZRQ01007228.1:773574-804064 GCA_013397975.1 Machaerirhynchus nigripectus
TTTCTTTTTAGATTTTATTTCAACTCCGAAGCTGGGAACTTGCGGGGCAGCGTCTGCGGCGGGGGCTCCCCACAGCGGCGGTGCCCCCTGCCCTCGGTGCCGGGCTCAGGCCGTGCGGCCCCCGCCAGCCCGGGAGCTGCTGCCTGGCTCCCCTCACCTGCGCCCCGAGCCTCGGCTGCCGCTGCCCGCAGCTCGTCCCTAGGCCCGGGCAGCGGGGAGTTGCCGAGGGTGCCGCTAAAGGTGCTGGGTAGGATGATGTGTGTGCTGATTAGTCATAGCAGCGGTGAGGAGCGCATACATTCGAGGCATATATTTAGCCTGGGTTTGTGTTCGAACCGTAGCGTTTGCTTCTTCCTTCAGGAATCATGACCACGTGAGCCAGTGAGTCATGAATAGATCGTGTTTCTCCTCGTTCTGCCCTGGAATCGGGGCTGGAATAGCAGGCGGAAACCAGGCTTATTCCTGCTGGCTCTGGACTGGGAGCCCTGGGCGCTGGGGCTGCCTTGCTCCTTGTGGAATTCACTTCGTAGACTGCAGGGTAGAGCTGTGGAAAAATGTTGGCCTCTGTGCGCGTCATTTGCAAAGAATCGTGGTGGATTCTGGATTATGCACAGGGGTGCGTGTGAAATCCTTCTTCCCTGCGCTATTGTTTGTGAGAGCTTGAGGAGGAAGCAATGAAACCTAGACTGAAGGATCCAGCTTTTGTTCTTTGAAATGTCCGAGCACAGCTGAATGAACAAAATACATCAGTCAAGTGAGCATAAGAAACTTGGGGGAAAAAAAGTTGCGCTTTGCACGAAGTATGTAGAAATTCGCCATACACAATGTCCCCCTGCTTCAGCTCTTGTCACTTGAATTCCATTCCTAAACATCTTGCACAGCATGGAAGGATGGATACAAAACATCCCTCTTGGGAGAAGTTAGAAAGAACTTGGACCCATGTTGAATTTCGTTATTGAGCTGGTCGAGTTCTGCTTTCCAAGGCTTTTGGGGGTTTTTTTGGCAAGAGATTGGATTTTAGTAGGAAAGAGCAGGTCAATCAGACACAATCATGTGAGAGAAGGCTTTAGACAGGGTATTTTAAGGATGATGTTAAAATACCAATGTTCTAAAAGTTTGGGTTATAAACTCGTAGTCTCACAGGTTATTTGGATATGAAGTAATGTTGTAAAGGCTAGTTCCTTAACTGCCAGAGGAATTTGGAGACGGGAGACCTGAAAAAACATGAGAGGAAACCTACTTATACTGTGTTAGGATGTCACCTGCTCTGCTTTTCCACCCCCCTTACAGGCTACCCCGGCATTTGCTACCCTGGTGTTTGACCGACAGTTTTTCAGTTGTTCTCACTCATGTTACCAGTCCTGAAACTTCTGAAATGCTCCATAAAACTGGCTCATCAGCTCGTTCGGCCAGGCTGCAGAACAAGCCTGACAGAACGAGCTGTGGACTTTACCCAGGGATTATTAGCTGTGCATTTAAGAGGGAGTTTTCATCCCGCCCACTGAATTATGCTTGTGTGAATTAAATAGCCTGTGATAATGACCTTTGTAATCTGTTCTTAATTAGAAGGATAAAGGTAAGTGGACAGAATGGTGGTATGTTAAAAACCTGAACTCTAGTTGAATAGCAAAGAAAAGTGAAAATCCTTTCTCTGAAGTGTATTCTGAAAAAGCTGGGAGAACAGGCAGCTCGTACTTTGATGTTTTAGTTCTGCTTTCTAGAATTTACGTGCTTTGATTTAGGTAGAACAAAGGGTGTAAAATCCAGCCACTAGCACCAGGAAGATCGGGAATTCTGCTAACTAGCTGCATTCAGAAGTGTTAATTAAAAGCATCCAACTTGATACTTCACAGGGGATAAGGTTTCCAGAAAGTGAAAGGCCCCAAATCATTAACCTCTTGAAAATGCTGGGTGTTGTTTCTAGGAGTCATCGTCTGCCTTTTTTAGGAGTCTTGCCTCCTGCTGTCAGTGCTCCAGCAGTCACCCTGTGTTTGTCCTGAAAGCCAGACGAGGTGCTGGATTTGTGTGCACCGTGTCTCACTAGGGATTACCCAATCCCGAGGAACACAGGCACTCCTGCTCTCTGTTGTTGCAGCAATGTCTGGATTGCCTGCAAATTCTTGGAGTTGTTGGGATTTCTGTCACCGTGCTGAAACTCACTGCACAGCAGAGGAGGTTGTGCAGGTGCAGTGCAGGTGAAGAACAGTGTCGTGCTCACCATTTTCAATGCCTGGGGATAAAAACCACCTATTTCTACACCTTAAACGTATGCACAGGATCCAGAATTAGCAGCAGTCTCTGGAAGTGCATGTTGGCTTGGAAACCTGTGTGAGGAGAAGTCTTTGAGTGCAGTGACTGCACAAAAGACAAGCGTTAATTTGGGCAAAGAAAGGTGACTTTGTTCTTTTTGAAACAGCAGTTGCTCCTAATCTTTTTACAGCGGAAACAGGAGAGTTAAACAGGTTTTTAAGCCAGCTGGAGAAGACAGCCTGAGCACCAATGGGCAAACCTGTTTTCACTGCAAGCACAGCTTTCGGTGGTGTGGTTAAATAACATACTTTGTTGGGAGTTTTGGATTGCACCTCCTCTGTCAGCTCCTGCACGAATCAAACGAGCTGGCACGTGAGTGGAGCATGACCCTGCTTCTCCTGCTGGTGTTGCAGATGTGGAAGGCTACTGCAGGCCACACCGTGTCCGTCAGCCAGGATGACGGCGCTGATGACTGGGAGACGGATCCAGACTTCGTGGTACGGCTTTTGGGCTTTACAGGCGCGCCAGGAGCGTGTTCCGGGACGGTTCCAGAGGAACTCCGCAGGGTGGGGGCCGTGCCGTGGCGAAATAAACTGTCAGGAGCATGTCCCTGGAAGTGGAGGGGAAGTGAAGCTGCTTTTCTGACACTTGTGGTCTCAGTGACTGCTGGGAGCTTTTGCTGGGATCTCTGAGATGCGCGTAACTGGTGATTTCTTTGGGGTTTTAAGTCTCTTTTTGTGTGTGTCCTTCACAGAACGATGTGAGTGAGAAGGAACAGCGCTGGGGAGCTAAAACCGTGAATGGATCCGGCCACCAAGAGCACATCAAGTAAAGCAGCTCTCTTGTGAAATGTATTAATAGGCGCCGTCCCAGGCGACTTTTAATCACCTCGTGTTCTCAGTTACTTGTGTCTTCATAATTAAAACAAGAGTCCCTGTAGAAGATTGATTATTTGCCAGATTGCTGGTCTTTCAAATCCGTCAGTGTCTTCGGAGTTGAAATTAAGAGCAGAAGCACAGTGTGGGGACTCTTAAATCTTTCTTTGTGACTGCAAATGTGATTTTTCCTGCCTCTGTGTCTGGAAAGGTTCTTTGTGCTGTTTTGGTGCAAGAGCCACTGGTGGCAGGGGAGCAGCTGAGGGATCTGAGCAGCTCCAATTTGGTACTTTAAGGAAATGTTTCTTACACTCAATTCTTACACTTTGTTCAGAAAACTGCCTCCATCAAACCCATAAAAAGCCTGGGAAAGTAGCAAGCTGAGCTCTCTGACAGAAAAGCAGATGAGTACATCACAGAGGGATATGTGAAACAGAAATGATGCATCTCCCGAGTCTTGTATTTCTTACAAAAAGTGCCTAAGACTGAACTATAAAGGAGTTCTAGGAAATGTGTGATTGTTGCAGACAGAAGGAGACTGAACTCTGGTTACTTCAGGGATGGGTCTTACTCTGCCCTGTTCTGAGGGCAGTGGGGATTTCCTGCTGGCTGAATTACACCTGAGGAAGCTTAAAACTCGGGTGGGAAGTGCTTAAGGTACAGATCACACCCTGGGTTACCCTTCTTGTGCATAGCCTGCGCTGCCCTCAGTTCAATTCCTGCATGTTTTAAGGGATCACTGTGGGAAGAGGAGGTGCAAGTTTCCTCACATCTTTATTTTGCAGCAGAGTGGTGTCCAGAATGCTCTGTTAGAATTAGCCCTGTTACCATAGGGACTGTGTGATAAGAGATGATCCCTGTTCTGAAAAGTTGCCATCTAAATAGAAAGTGTTGGGAAGAATTTAAATTAGGATATGAGGGAAAAAAAAAAATGTTTCAGGCACAAATCAGTCCTAGATAGTGGATTGTTAAAATAGCAAAGTTCCCTTCCACATTAGTCTTAAAACCAGCAGTTTCTTTTCTTTTTTTAAACAACATTTTGCAGTGGGACAAATCCAAGTGTCTCAAAACACGAGGAAATGTTTTTACACTGAAAAAATGGGAAGGGCTTGAAAAATACAAGTCATCTAATTTCTAATTAAGATATATTTGTCAGCTTTATATTCTGCCTCTTTATGAAGTTGCTTGCTTAAAGTTCCTTAGTAAAACTTGCTGCTTGGTTATTTGTCTTTCCAAGTATTCATCAGCTGAGGGAGAATGTATTCCAAGAACACCAGAACCTCAAGGAGAGGGAGCTGCAAACAGGACCAAAAGCTTCCCATGGCTATGGAGGGAAGTTTGGCGTGGAACAAGATCGCATGGATAAAGTAAGTGGGAATGGGGCTTCCCTGGGATGAAGTGATGAGTGAAGTGATAAGCCGTGCCTTGCCGTGGCCAGCACCACTCTGTGTGAGCTGAGCTTGTTCCAGCTTTGCTCTGGGATGTGCAGTGGCCCCACGTGGTTTATTGATGCCAAGTCGTGAGAGGATCCCCCTGGAGTCAGGATTCAAGTTCTTAAATTTATGTTTCTAAATTAACAGAGCCTTTCATGCGTTAATAAATCCAGTATGATCTTTTTATTTGGATGCTGTGCCAGCTCTTCTGTGCGTGTAGATAGAGACTGCCAAAAAATGAAAAAAGGATGTGCTGCTGCATTTAAATCAGAGAGCAGCTCTTGTGAACAAACTGTGAACAGTGACAAATAATGCAATTGTTTTAAATACTGTACTTCAGTCAGTAGGTCGTTTTCTATATAAGGAGTTGATGGCTGCTTAGGTTACACTGTTAAAAAAAACCCTATAATTCTTAATGTAATTCCTTTAGTCATGTGATAAATAAGCATATCAACTTCTGGCTACTTTCTTCCATGAGCTCTGCTAGAGTAAGAATCAAAACCTTCCTGAATGGGAACGTTTTCTTACTTTATTTACTTTCTCTGTTCTTGGTAACTTGACAGCCTTAAATTTTTGCTGGATTACTGTATTCCAGAGTTAACTGCTGTCCAATTCTCAGTGTGCCTTTGAAATAGCCTAACCTTTGAATCTGAGAAAAGGAATTGCTGAGCAGATTCAACCGCCAGGCCTGTTCTGCTGCTGCTCTCTAGTGTCAGCAGTTTATCCCTCACCTGTGTCCATGGGGGGGAAGAAAGGAACAAAAGTCAGCAGTGTTTCCCATAGGCCAGAATTAATCATGGGGGAAAAACATGCTGGTCATGCCCATCTGAGTGATGCTGGTGGCAGGAGGTGTTCATGATGTGTGTTTGTAATAAACCTTTCTCCCTTGTAACTGTAGTTCTGAAGCCTTGTGGCTGAGATGTCTCCTTTGCAGGTATCTGTGCAGGTGTGCTGCTCTTAAAGCTTGGCTTCAAAGCTTGGTCATTAAATCAGGGTCACTGCAGCGTGGTCGTGGTGCAGGGTTTTGCTGCATTTAGGGCAAAACCTTGGTGCTGAGATAGAATGAACAGTTCCATCACTCTGTGTGCCATGCCTCCCGAGCTGGTTTAAAATGTGCAGAAAAATTATGGGGCTGTTTTGCTCTGAAATACAGATTTCCAAGAAAAAGATTCTTCTAAGTCTTTTCTAAAGGGGGTTTTGTTGTGATGCTTGGTACTTGGTGAAATGCAGAAAGTTCTGGTACCACAAAAAAACCACCATGCTTATATCTCAGTTGGTATAACAGAAGGGAGATCATGTAAAACCACATAAAACCTAAAATTTTCAGAGCTTCATGTTTTCCATAAGTGAAATGGGAAGAATAAAGGGAGGTGGGAGCCTTTTCTCTCATATTAAACAGATGTTCTACTACAGCACACCTGCAAAATGAACAGGAGTGTGATTGTTTCAGTCAGGAAAAGAAGGGAGCTTTTGTAATGCTTTTGAGTTAAAGTGGTGTCTGTCCTGTTGTTGCCATCCCTGATCTGTTACCTGGCAATAACTTCAGCCAGTAATGCTTTGCTTCCCTACCTGCTGGGAATGTTCCCTCCAGCACCTGTGTGGAAGAAAAAGAGCAAACACCGTAAAATCCAAGTTACTTAGGTGTGCAGGCACCTTGTGTCCTCAAAGTAACTCACCTTGGTGCAGCTGCCTGGCACAGGATTATCCAGTGCTGGATTAAACTGGTGAATTGCTCTGGCCGGTTCCCAGTGTTGGCACTGGGCAAGGAAGAAGCATTTTTGCTCGAGGTGCGAGGCTCCAGCGTCAGTTCCAGGAGCTGGAAGGGCTCCCTAGCACTAGGTCAGTGTAACACTAGCAAAGGCTGTGTGGAGGCACTTCCAGGTGTGTAATTACATATCCCTGTGCCCTGCCAGTCGTGCTGGGATGGACGGAGCTCAGCCTCTGTTCAGCTCAGCTTCCAGGGCCAGGATGCAGGGCTGGGAGACCTTTGGCACAGGTGTGAATGCATCTCCTCATGTTCAGTACCATTTTGCAAGTGAGGAAGATGCCTAATTCTGATTTATGCCTCCCTAAACCAGTGGCAGCTGGCTTTGGTTGTATTTGTTGCAGTCAGTCCCCTGTCAGCTAAAACAGATCCCTAAATACAAGTGCCTGAACACAAGGCTGTGTGTTTCACCTGGAACTCACAAATTCTGCATGAACACCGTCAAGACTCCCTCTGTGCCTGCCTTGTTTCCATTCCTGTGCTTTTGAAGTGCAAATGCAGGGCATAAAATAGTCCCCATAAAATGCAGTCCCTTCCATTGCCTAGGCTGGATTGGTAGCATGGCAACATCCTTGTGGAGACTTCCCGAGTGAGTGGGGATTTCCAGGGAAGGTGGTTTCAGCAGGAGGAGTGGCAGTGGTGCATGTTGGTAGCAAAACTCACCCTCAGGTTGCCTGGTGCAGTGTTTTGTCTGACACACAGACCTGTGTAGAACTGCTGTCTCTGAACTTGACCAATTTCTTCCAGTCAGCTGTTGGACATGAATACCAGTCCAAACTTTCTAAGCATTGCTCCCAAGTGGATTCGGTGAAAGGTTTTGGTGGCAAGTTTGGAGTACAAACCGATAGAGTTGACCAGGTGAGTGATTTCATCTCCTCCTGCAGCCACCCACAGTGGTTTGTTTCCTCCTTTTGTGCATAAAACTGCAGAATTCCAGTGCCCTAGGATGCTGGTGCGGGCTGCTCTTCCTGCTCTTTTTGAAGTTTAGCAGAAGCTTACACTGACTGTTACGGAGATGAATTACTGTTTAAAGCAGAGTAGCAAAAACCCCTTGTGGGAAATTGAGATGAGTTGAAAAGAAAGCTGGAAAGAGATGTTGAAATACTACGTTTTTTGAGTTCTTTGGCAAGGTCAGTGGGAGCGCTGTAGCAGGAGGGGTTTGGGGATGGTTTGTCCTGTATCTTACCATGAGCTACTGGGCAGGTTAATTAATGTCCTGTTCCAAGACTCTGTAATCATGGAAACGCTGGATTTCTGTCATACCGAATTGCTGGACCTGGCAAGGCCAGACTGGAGTGTGCTGCTGGTACAGTTTGCCTTGGCAAGGGAGGACAAAACCCTGGCCATGAACACATGCACTAAATGACCATGTAAATGCATATTGCCCATAAGTTAAATAGGTATTTATGCCCCCAATCCAGAAAGTCAGAGCACTGTGGAGAGACACAGGAAGTTGCCGTGCTCTTTGTCCACTGAAATGCATGCAGTTTCTTCTCC
This sequence comes from Machaerirhynchus nigripectus, assembly GCA_013397975.1. Lineage (NCBI taxonomy): Eukaryota > Metazoa > Chordata > Aves > Passeriformes > Dicruridae > Machaerirhynchus > Machaerirhynchus nigripectus. The sequence continues at coordinate 781,395 of VZRQ01007228.1, forward strand.
TAATGCCTAATTCTGTCACACATGTCATTTTGTTTCTCTTCCAGTCAGCTGTTGGGTTTGAATATCAGGGCAAAACTGAGAAGCATCCCTCCCAAAAAGGTAAAGTGGGAAGGTGGTCACCTCTGTGAGCACATTTTGTATAAAAAATAGAGTAGATTCTTTCACTGTATGGAAAGTACCTCTTTTAGTGAGACCTCTGCATGACATTCTCAATGAATCAAATGGTGGGTTTGGTGGAACAGAAGAGGGAAAAATGAATTTCAGAGCAGGTTCGTGAGTCGGTGAGGTTTTAAGACAAGGAAATAGTGAGTCGTCAGGAGTCTTACTTTTCTTTCTGAAGTGACGTTCAAGGACATGTCAGGAAGACTGGGAGTTGCTTTTTGCTGTATTGCACCCTGCTGGAAATAGGGAATAAATTTAATAGGAACCATCATAAGCTATAGGACCGTTGCTTATCTTGTGTTTAAAATTAAACTGAATTTTGTGTGCTAAAGCATTAATAATACTTCATTTCTGAAATAACTTGTTTTTCCCCTGAATTGCTAGGCTATGCTGTATCCATGACAAGTGCCTTCATGCTGTTTTTATTGTGCTTTACTCTCAATGCAGACTACTCAAGTGGTTTTGGTGGAAAATACGGAGTACAGGCTGACAGAGTGGACAAGAGTGCAGTGGGGTTTGATTACCAGGGGAAAACTGAGAAACACGACTCCCAGAAGGGTGAATAGACACACGTGTTAGCAGGCTTCCTTCCCTGATGCTGTAGGCACTGCCCGTAGCCCATGTTGTAAAATACTCATGTTTTACACCTCTTGCACTCCCAACCTGCTGAAAGGTAACGCTGGGTAACATTTACGTTGCTGAAAGCCTCGGCTTCTGAAAAAAGAAACCTAAAAATCCGTTGGCTCTGCCTGGTTTTAAGGGATGGTCCAGGGCACGTAGGTTTGTCTGGAGGCTTTTTACAGCTCCTTTTGAAAAGCTGTAAACCAAAGTGCTCAGACTGTGAGCAGTTAAACCACCACAGAGAAGTGCTTCAAAAAGAATCAGCTGTTGGTGGATTGAAACATTTATCAGTTAGCAGCATTTAGAGTTAATACTGTGTTGCAGGCCTATCTGATCAAAAATCGACCATTTTATTGAAAAATGGTGACAATTTGCCATCTGCTTCCTGTTTATCCCAAAGAAATGTTTGCACTCTAGAAACGCTAACAAGGAGCAGGGGTTGTTTAAAAGCATCCAGGCTGTTGCTGACACGGGTTTTGAAGTTCACTTTGGTTTAAGTGTCTTCAGAATTTTACCAAGGAGTCAGGCAGCTGAACTGCTGGTATTGCCCAGCAAAATGCTGTTTTATTTTCCATCCTGGAGAACGTATTCTGAAGGATTTCTGACTTCAGTGTCTGAAATCGAATTTAACTGAGGATGTCAGTGCTTCTTTTAAAACATGATGTAATGCTAGCAGCCCTGATTATCACAGTTTCTCAAGGTGATGATTTTGTTGCTGAACACTTAACAAACAAAACTCTTCCCTCTTATCTCTAGATTACTCCAAGGGCTTTGGTGGTAAATACGGTGTCGACAAGGACAAAGTGGATAAAAGTGCTGTTGGCTTTGAATATCAAGGCAAAACGGAAAAACATGAATCACAGAAAGGTTTTTGTTATCTTCTTTAAAAATAGCATCTCAGACCCTTTTAAACCTGGGAAAAATATTTCGTCAGTGGGGTTTTCTAGATTTTTTTTTTTGGTGGTAAATGTGTGTTTACCCCGTGTGTGTGCGTGCAGATTTTGGATCCCCTTGAATGAGTGAGTGTATTATGAACAGGGCAGCTTTTCCCCTAACACGTGCCTGGTTTTTCTATTGAATGCAGTTTACAGCTACGAATTGCAATAATGTTTTCTGAAAACTTCACAGATTATGTGAAGGGCTTTGGAGGCAAGTTTGGCGTGCAGACAGACAGACAAGACAAGTGTGCCCTTGGCTGGGACCACCAGGAGAAAGTGCAGCTGCATGAGTCCCAGAAAGGTATAGCAGCTCTCAGTTCCTTGCTGTTCTTCCTGCCTGCCCTCGTTTTGACCTCCTGTGGCCTGTGTGAGCTCCTGCCCTGGTGTCTTTGGGCACAGCCTCACGGGAGCTGGCCTGAGGCTCCTTCCCTGTGCCCGGGTTTGGCTGTCCCTGGTTGAACTGGTGTCCTCACAGCAGCTTTGGCACAGCTGACACCCAGCCCCTCAAACTCCAGGCTCGGGGCTAAATTCTCCCTTTATGAGCCTGCAAGTAGCCTGGGTTGTTTTCCTTTTTCAGCTGAGCTGTGCAAACCACAGGTCAGGAATTTCTTTGTACTTTCCACAAATAATTTTTCCCTTGTGGATTCTGCTGTGTGTATCCCTATTTTCATGCAGGGGGAGTCTGAAATCAAATGCAGTCCTTCCTCCTGGCCTGTGGGCTACCTATTCCTGTGAAACACTTGGTGCCCAGTAAAAATACAACTTCCTGTAAAATGCAGCTGTTGCTCCCCAGCCCTCTGCTCTGTCACTGCTCTTAACTTAAATTAATATTTTTAAGTAATGAAATTCAGACTGTTCCTCAGAATATTGTCCTGTTGGGTGCTCCAGCAGATTTGTTGTGAGAGGATTACCTGAAGCCCTTTTTCCCTGTGCCGTCCCTCACTTTATAACACACATATATATTCATATATAAAAATATATATGTATGTAAGTGGCTGTTCCCGAGGCAGCAGTAGGGAATGATCAGCTCTTAGCTGAAACCTGTTCTCCGTCAAGCCATGTGGCAGCAGGAATATTCCTCCTTGCTTTAAGGAGCGTCTGGAGGGTGGTCTCTGCAGAGCCCATCTTCACACCTCTTTAAAAGTCAGCTCTCTGTACAAATGTTAACCACGCTGATGAAGGAAGCTCATTTGATTCTCTTGTCTGCTTTGGTGTTTATTTTGTTTGTTCTCTTGTATCTTTTGTTGTTTTGTTTGGGTGAACAAATTACCTGTGTGCCTGTGTTCATACCTTTGATCAAATGCAAGTGCATTATGCAGTATGGATGAAAAATACTGAGAAATGATTTTTTTTTCTGTGACTTCAGAATGGTGTTCTTATATCTGATAAATCGTCTCAAGTTGAGACTTTTTTGTCAGTTTATTCTAACAGAAGTGTCTTGAGATGTTTCTCTTTTTTTCACCATCCAAAATTGCTGATAATTGAAAATATTGCAAAAAATTATTTTGAGTGTCTCTGACTAAACTTCTTTATTTTCCTGCCTTGGTTTTAATGTATCCCATGTGGCTTTTTCAGACTATAAGAGTGGTTTCGGAGGGAAATTTGGTGTACAGACAGAAAGGCAGGACCCATCTGCTGTGGGGTTTGATTACAAGGAGAAACTAGCCAAGCATGAATCTCAACAAGGCACCGTTTTCACTTGTTACTTTCTTACCAGTGCAGCCACTTCTCACACGATCTGAAATAGTTCTCTGAGTAGATCAACGCCAGGAATGTGCAGGCACTTTCTTGCGCTTCTGTCCTTCCATGATCCAGCAGTTTTCTTCATTTTATCCTTAAAGTATTACCTAAAGGAGGCCTGTGTTCAGGAAAGCCAGTGTTTAGTGTACAGCTCTGCAAAATCCGGAGTTAGTTAATAGCTGTACGTGCAGTGTGATTATAACGTTGTTGTTAGTGAAGTCAATTTTAGAGGCTAAATATAAAGTTTTGCCTGGATAAATTGGTGGAAGAATATCCAGATAACGCCCGTGCACGTAACCACGAACAAGCAGTGGGCTGTGGCAGGATCATTTCAACGTGATTGTAGTCTTTGAAAGAAGTAGGGAGTGTTTGTGGTTCTTGGGTGAGCAAATGCTGTTATAATGCTCTGTTTATTCATTGTGAAATAGTTGGGGTACAACCCATGAATTCCTGGTTTTCCGTTATCTTAAAGTGAGGAGTCTGGAGCAGGAAAATGTAAGTGTAGTGTATTTATTCTGGCTGAAAATACGTACAGAGCTGAAGAAAATGAGGGTGTTCATTGATAGCTGATACTCTCCTGTGCTGTAGTGACACATATTCAGAGTTGCAGAGCCCGAGTGCAAAACACCGCCGTGGCTGGCAGGGAGAGCCAAAGGTCTGAGAGGGGCTGAGAGGAGCAGGGCTTGTATTCCAGGGATGGATAGGAAAGCCTGTCCATGTAGAGAGTGTAAGGGCACGTTCCTGCAGCTCACTGCCACCACAAAGAGGTGTTTCTCCAGCCACACACTGTTGCTGCTGCTGTTGTGCTGCTGTGGTGCTGCTCAGGCATTGCTCTGAGAGCAGAAACCCGCTCCTGTCGGGTTTGTTGTTTTTATCAGTGTCACTGGTGAGTGACTCTGACCTGGGAGTGTGACAAGGGCTGAGGTCAGCACCAGCTGGGAGGAGGAAGAGTGTGCAGCTCAGGGCTGGTGTGGGATAGCAGAGCCACCCCCTTTCTGTGCTGGCGAGTTGCTTTAGGCAACTGAAGCTGGCCCGTGGAATTGCCCCTTCCCATGTGTAGAGCAGGAGTCACCACCAATGGCTTTAGTATTCACCAGCTGAGTATTGCAACCAAACCCACTGGAATGAGAAATTTGTTACCTTTTCCTGCCATGCATAGAATTTACCAAGTTACAGAGGGAAAAAAAAACCAAAGCCAAAACACCTCTGTGGTCACCAAAGGCTCCTTTGAGCGGAGCAAAATGGCTCACGCCATCAGGCTCCACGATTACTGCAGAGGGCTCAGAGTTGGTGCTGTCAAAGGCTGTGTTTCAGACGTGATGCATCAGAAGGGCTCCTCCCTTGCTCCTTGCTTGACCCCTGATCAATCCTCAGCTTCATGTTTACTCAGGGAATGCATGTGGCCCACAGTCTGTCATCTGCTGGTCTTCCTGAGGGCTCCTGGGCTTCTGTGTCCTCTCTGCATCAAAGCCAAGTTGCATTTTCTCTGGTGGCTGTCACTGTGGCTCTGCATGCAGCTGAAATGCATCTTTGCACCTGAGGCGGCTGTTTGCATTTGGCAGCAAGGCGGGAGGGGCACCAAACTCCCTGCTCTGACTTTTTTTGTCCTGCTTTTAGATTATTCCAAAGGATTTGGAGGGAAGTACGGCGTCCAGAAAGATCGGATGGACAAGGTAGGTGCCTTCAAAGAGCCATGGCTTCAGTAGTCTGTGGGGATGCAGAACACCCTGCTTAGATCTGCACTGCTCAGCTCTCTATTTCTGGACACTTCTCCAGTCTAAGAGCAGAGTTTTGTGCTTTTCTAAACCTTTAAAAAGCAAATTTATACACACAGAGCTGATGGCAGCTTATGTGGATTAGAGCAGCAACAGCCACACAATGTATGTTTAGGGCATTGCCTTGGTTTTAGTTCTGATGAGTCACTCAGAAACTTTTTTTTTTAATTAATAGGATTTTGATGTGTTTAGAACTCATCCCAAAGATTAATTCTTTCTAGTTTCACTTGCAGAAAAGGATTATTCTGTTTGTCAAGTTTTGATTCTTCCTGATCTGGTTTTGATGTTCTGCAAAAAAGCCTTAGGGACAGTTATCACAGTAAAATATCTCAGACTGAGGCTGTGTGAATGTCTTTATGAATTTGTGGGGGTTTTTACATGTATCCTTTTTGTCCTTACTGATAGAACGCAGCAACTTTTGAAGATATTGAGAAACCAGCATCAACTTACCAGAAGACCAAGCCAGTAGAAGCTGGTAAGGCACTGGCCCCAAATCCTTTCTTTGGAGGTGGTAATGCCCAAAATCCTGGGATATTGATGTAGTAAGTGCTGAGTAAGGATCATCCAGAGGGAACTGCTGCATTTGCAGCTCTTCAGCAGCCTCAGATACTCTGCCTCCCTCCTTTAGAGGTCGTTTTGCTTTGTTCCAGTTTGTTTTTTCTCTTGAGGCTCATCAGAGTTAAGGGAGAATAAAAAGCATGAGAAGAAGGAAGGAGTAAGGGAGAATAAACTGTGTAGGGGAGTGGTGGAGGCTGTACCCTGAAGGAGAGGAGGGAGAAGCATTACAGAGGTTTTTGTGGAAGAGAAATGTGGTGCACAAGAGGTTTGAGCTGGGAAGGGGAAAGAAGAACTTCCCTGACTGGACTATGAGCTCAGAGGACAGAGAAGCAGAAATCTGTAGCAAAAACTCATTCCAGGCTACCTTTATGTAGAACCTGAGACATAATTTGACTTGAATTCTTTTCCATGTCACAGTTGCTAATAAAACAAGCAGCATCCGAGCTAACTTTGAGAACCTGGCCAAGGAGAAAGAGCAGGAAGACCGAAGGAAGGCAGAAGCTGAGAGAGCCCAAAGAATGGCCAGGGAAAAGCAAGAACAGGAGGAGGCTCGGAGGAAACTGGAGGTCAGTAAGATTCAAATCCCAGTGGAGCAGCCTGGTTTCAAGGCAGTGCTGGGAGGAAGGAGAACCTTTGAGAAATGGTATTTTCCTTCTTTGATAGAAAGAAAAGCTGGGCTTTTATGCTCAAAGTGTGTGTTTGTGCCTGTGTGTGACTCCAGCCTGGCTTTTTCCTCCTGCACTTCTGCCTTTTGGCAGTCCCAGATTCCCTTTGGGCACGGAGGAGCTCATGAGGGGAGAGCTCTGTAGTCCCCCAAAGGCCCTGCATGTCCAAGAAGTTTAACCCCATGGTGATAGCTGGTGATGCTGTTCCTTTGGGATCAGTGTTTTGGGAGATGGAGGTGGTGTAGCACACGGCCAGGAGATTAGGGGAAGATAATCTTCCCCATGTTATTTGAATCTTAGGTAGGGAATTAAAAAAACTGACTTAGCATTGGCATGGGTAAAAGCTTCGTGATTTTTGTGTTATTCATAAGCAAGATAATTCCAGGACATGTTTAGTCAGAAACTGCATCTTATCTGCTGTATGGAATTTGCATATTTGTTTGTATTAGTTTCTATTAGAGGAGACTAAGGCTTGATGTAACTAATTTGTTTTCAGAGTACGAAAAGGTGCCTGGCAGGCTCTCTTCCTCTAAAGTGGTTGCTTTTTTTTTTTCTGTTTTATTTTTTATTTTTTCTCATTTTCCCTTTCTCTCTCAGCCTGCCGCCCGTGCTGCCTCGTGGCCCCTCGATGCGCAGTGTGAGCGTGTGTTCACTGCAGAGATGGAGCACGGGCTGAATGGGAGCCTGTCCTCTGTGCCTCATTCCAGTGCTGCCTTTCCTCCACGGGCACTTCTAATACCTTCCCCCAAACGCACCTGGGGGTTCTTTACTGTGCTGGAGAAAAGCTGGGAGGGGAAGAGGTCATGGAATGGTGCGGGTTGGAAGGGACCTTAACTGCTGTGTCTTTTTGGTTTTATTCCTTTGTTATCTCAGGAATTACGTTATTTCTTTATTGATATTTCTGCTGTAAGTGTGGGTTAAATCCAAGCCATTTTGCTGGATTTTTCTTGTGTTTCATCAAGGATTCTGTTGCCTGGACACATTTGAAGTTTTTCCCCCAAAGCTGGTATTTAAATTTCCCTGTAAGCAGATGATTAATGTTCTTACAGCCTGAACGTCTCCATGGTTAATTGTGGGATTCTGCAGGCACAGAGAGGGGGGATGAGGTTGAGGGGAACTGAAATGGCACTGCTGGCACTGCCCGTTGCTCCCAGCTGAGCATGGGAAGGGCAGGGATGTGATCCACACCATCCACAGGTGGTGCAAGGGGCAGGGACGGACTCTGACTGGAGTGAACTTTGTTCCTGTCAGGGAACTTCTTCACACCAAAGGATAAAGTCTCACTTTCAGGGGGTATGTGGGCACACACACTCCCACCAGGGGAGTGTGCATATGGACTGCATTCCTTCCAGAGCCCTGCTTACTGGTAATCCTCGTTCTGGTTTGCTTCTCACAAATGTCACAGTCAAAGAGTGCTCAGGGAGCTCTTCTTTGATGGCTGGGTTGAGTCAGTGCTGCCTCACGATTTCACTGTGCTCTGCTGCTTTGGAAAAAAAGGCAGGATGCTCTTTGCCATGGAGCATTTCACCGTGGAACAAAACCCAGCTTGAGGGGGACCATGCAATTTAAATGTTTTATGGCAATTACGCTGTGTCTATCCCAAACTATAATCTGGGTTGCAGACCCGTTTCCTAGGACAAATTAGTCAAACTCTTGCCACGTTTGACATCATTAATGGCTTGACACTGCTTAATTTGTCCCCAAACTTAGGTTTGACTTCTAATAATCACTTTGCTGGTGCCTTTTTATCTTTTTTATCTGTGGCACAGGAGTTAAAAGTGGGGGAGGGTTTGCATCAGGAGAGACTTTTTCCAAAAAGCACAGCACTAAGCTTTGAATTGTCTTCAAAGCTGGCTCTGCTCTCAAGACACGCTTTGCTTTCTTTGTTAGATGTATTTTTTTCTGAGCTGTGACAAGCAAAGGAAAGGAAGAATTTTTTGGAACAGAGTCCTACCACTTCATGTCTGTACTGCCATTTCTCCTGAGAATCCTCTGGTGGTACAGCTTGATGGGCCTAAACTGCTGGAGTGCACAGATTCCCATTGCACACATCCTCTCCTTTTTTTCAACGAAGAAGACAGTTTGGCCCTGGATTCATGGTTTTCTTTTCCCCTGTGGTAAAGAGAGGCAAAATGAAAGTTACCTATTGAAATAGTTACCTTTTCTCGTGTCATGTGAGCAACACAGCATTTTTTGCACTTTGGTGTCCTGGCTCCCTAATGAGGGGCTTTCCAATGACTGTGGAATTGCCCTGTAATTCACAGGTGGGATGGCACAGCATGAAGCACTTGAGTGCCAGAACAGATCCACGTTCTTTGTGTCACAGAACACAATAGCAGCACTGCTTTTATTTCTTCCGCATCTCTTAACTCCTGAACATCTGAATCCCGCACTGTCACTGTGTAGGACCCACTTTTGTCTGAGCTATTCAGGCCTTTGCCTTGGCAGGATGCTTTGTAGACCTGCCAGAGCTTGCAGGACCATTTCTCATCACGGGTAATGTATCAGTTGTGCACCCAGAACATGTGTGGGCTTTGGGTTCTTTAAACTCGGGCGGAAATGGGACACGAGGCCCAGCCAGCTGATGAGCAGAATGCATACACTGAGCACCAAAACCCTGCAGCTCCTGTGGAGAGAAGGGCCAAACAACTCTGGTACTCTGTTTTTAAACACAGGCATGCAGATGTGCCACGGGGTTTTTGTTTCTTCCCTTTTTTTTCTCCTGTGCTTTGCTGCATTCCTGATGCTCTGCTCGGCCCAGCCAGCCCAGTCCTCCTGTGACCGCAGCAGTTCATTGCAGGATGTGCTGCCTGTCCTTCGTTCTGGAGGGCTGTCATCTCTGTAGTGACTGAACTGCACTGAAGTTTTCTTTTTTCCTGGATTTAGGAGGAAGCTAAAGCCAAGAAGCAGACGCCCCCAGCCTCTCCAGTGACGCAGGTGGCGGAGCAGAAGGCGCCCTCCAGCCCGCTCTACGAGGTTCGTTGGGATCGCCTTCGGGACATGGGGTTTGATCCCGAGCCTGGGAGCCTCTGCTCGAAACCCTGACAGAGCTCCCCTGTGTTCCTGCAGGATGCAGCTTCCTACGAGGCGGGGTCAGCCTACAAGAGCTCCAGCCCATCCTACCCCGCTGCCCGGGAGCCAGAGGCTGGCTACAAAGCGACGGAGCCGGACTACCAGGAAGCAGTGAGCCAGCGGGAGGCCCAGTACGAGCCAGAGACTGTCTATGAGGTGGCAGGAGCAGCAGACCACTACCAAGCAGGTTTGTTTCTCACAGCAAATCCCTCAGGATAAGGATTACTTCCTTGTGCAAGAGCTGAGTGAGCAGTGGTGCTGATAGCACTCTGTCCTAGTTCTCTAAACTCTCAGTCTGATCAGACTTTCTGCGTTCCCCACCAACAAGCTTTAATTAGGATATTAATACAGGGCTGCAGCAAGGTGTTGAAGTTACTTAACTTTTGTGAGATGATGTTGGAGTAATTACAGTGCTCTCCAGGGTCTCAGTTCAAAAAGAAATTCAGGGGTAACCATTCCCACCCCATGGACTGTAGCTCAAGATGAGAAGAAAGCACCAAGCTGGAGATTAAACGTGTGCCGAGCCAGCAAAAAAATCCAATCAACAATTCTCGGAGTTTGATGTGTTACGTTCTGTTCCTGTGAGGGAGCAGAGTAGGGATCTATGAAACTGCAAGAGTAAGGTTCTTTTGAATTCCTGGGTTTTTCTCACCTCTTCCGGTTGATGAAAGAGGCGTGAAGGATGAACCTGCTCTGGTACAAAAACCTGGGAATTTGAAGCAGGCCCCTTTCTGCCTCCCCGACATGCACCACTTGTATTAATTACCCTCTTACTTGGTGATCTTGGGCTCAGCTGTCCTGTCACATTTTACAGAAGCAGTACAGGGCTGGTTGTTTTCATGTGGTCCTGTACTAAATGTCTCTTGTAAATGCTTCCTTTCATGCTTCAGTCGTGTGTGATTTAGGGAGAAACTCCAAGCAGAAGGAACAGCAGCACTGCTGAAACCTAGCATGGGTTGTTCCCTGCTTCCTGTGTGTGTTAGCAGTGCAATTGAAGGAGAAGCATCTTAGAAAAGAACTGAGGGTGATAATGTGCTGCATGTTTTAATTGTTCCCCTCTCCTCTCTTCAGAAGAAAACGCGTATGATGAGTATGAAAACGAACTTGGGATCACAGCCATAGCCCTTTACGATTACCAAGCTGGTAAGCAAAGCTCTTGTTTTCACCCTTTGGCTTTGAAAACCCTGTTCTGCACAAGATAAATCCGGATTTTTCCTTTGCCTTTTTATGTCCCTTGTGGTGGCAAAGGACAAGTCGGGGCTTTGGGGGTTTAACAGCGGCGCGGAGACGCTCGTGCGAGTGACCGGGTGCTGTTTGTGGGAAACGGTGGGAGTGCCCCAAAAGCTCTTTCACCCAAGCGCTGGGGCTGTGGTGAGCCCTGGCTCGGGCGGGCGCTGACCCTGTCGGGCTCTCCCTGCAGCGGGTGACGACGAGATCTCCTTCGACCCCGACGACATCATCACCAACATCGAGATGATCGACGACGGCTGGTGGCGGGGGGTGTGCAAGGGCCGCTACGGCCTCTTCCCCGCCAACTACGTGGAGCTCAGGCAGTAGGGGCTCCCGCTGCTGCTGATGCCTTAATTCCCCGGTCCACACACGCCACTTCTCACACTACAGACCACGAGGCTTTCCTGAGGATGGAGGGGGTATCTACATACGGCTTTTATATTTAATACTTTGCTGATGCTTTTTAAAACGTTTATGCCACAGAAATCGCTAATATATTGTAACTACTCCGTCTGTCACCGAGGCTCTTGGGGTTTATTTTCATCTGGAAACGTTTCTTCTCTGCCAAATTAGCCAAGCCTTTTGGAGGACAGGTAGCTGTCTGCTGTAATATTGCATGTTTTACTCCTAAGTGAGCAGATTTACTCAAGTGTTCAAGTCTAGTTAGTCTTCCACTAAGCATTTGCAGCTGGGAAAGTCATGGCTATGCAGGTGGTTTGCATTTTCACCAAGTGGGGAGGACTGGGGAGGTGCAGAGTTGTTGTGGTTTCTTTCTTTTCGTTTTTTTTCTTTCCTTTCTTTCTTTCTTTTCTTTTCCAGATAGTGCTTGGAAAAAAACAGAGAAAATGTTTAAAAGTTGCAGCTAATGGCAGTTAATCAAATACTGTCCAGTATTTATGGAATATTAATGTTATGAAGGAAACAGTCTGGTACTTTTTCCGTCTCTTTTGAAGTGAAGTTCCTTGGCTCTTGAATTAAATTTTTTTTTTCCTCTTTTTTAATTATTCTTTTCTTGGTCCTGCTCCTCCTGCTCATGTTACCCCAGAGGAGGGCTGCAAACTCTCTAGCACTGATTGTCCCAAATTCCTTTACATTTTAGTTGTGCTTCACCCTCCTCTTTTCCCAGGAAAACTTGGAAAAGTTACTGCGCAAGTGTTAAGTCACCCAAGGAGATTCCTGCTTGTTGGGAAGGAGACTGGCCAGCATCCAGGCCTGCAGGAATATTCCCATTGCTTTAAATGGGAGGGAAAGGCAGGAGGGGTGGGGTTGCAGCTGTGCTGTGTGTGCGGTGCGTCCATGCTCACACAGGGCCGGGCCTGCTGTGCAGCAGTGACACTTCATGGAACCATTTCCGAGTCAAGGAATGTGAATCATTGGATTTGAAACCCATGTGAGTGATCTCTGTTTTTAAACCAGACAAGAGACTTTTTTTTTTTTTTTAATATGTTCAACAGAAACTGCCAGTACTGTTCTACTGAACAACACAATTAAACCTGTTTGGGTTTTTGGGTTTGTTTTTTTTTTTTTTTGCCAAAACTGAAATTCCTGTCACTCTAGAAAGCTGACCACTGCAGATTTAGGGTCCCTACCAAAGATAGCAAGTTGCATCCAGTAGTGCACGTGTTCAGTGTCTGTACTGTCTGTTTCCACCTTCTGATCAAAAGGAAAATGGCAAATCTGGTGTAGCAGCCAAGAAGGAAGGCAAAGAATTCTTACTGACTCTAAATTTGGACCAATGGAATTTAGATGGCCTGTCCAAAATGGTGAAATTCACGGTGTATCAAGGAAGAAGGCATCATGTTGAACCAGTTCTTGGATGGTTGGGACAATCCTTCATGAATGTCACATGATGTGTGTCATGATGATCAGTACTATTTTTTTCTCCTTTCCATGGTCTCATATCTGTGTTGTACTTGCATTACTAGGGTTGGGTTTTATATGCAGTTTATTTTACCCAATTTTGCATAGAACACCTCATAGGGATATGATTTTTGTAAATTAAATATTCAATAAACTTTTTGAACCATTTGCATGGAATATTTTTTTTAATATAATATTCTTTTGAAAAATCTCAGCACCAGCCTCAGCTTTGGCTTTTGTTTTATGTCAACCAGTGAGCTGCAGGGTTTGTGGCTGCTCCTGGATTTTGGGAATGCTGGGGGCAGCAGGGCGCTGAGTGCTCTTGCAAACGGAGCTGTGGGTTACATCAAATAAACTTTTCCATCCCTTTAAAGCTGTTCTGCTCTTGTTCGTGGAAGGGGGGAGTCTGTCCCAAGGGTTTGCTCCTCTCAGTCCTGCCTGCAGGAAGCTCCTGCCTTGCTGCCCAGGTTTTACAGTTCCCACCCTGAACTTCTCTGGGACTCTGGTGCTTGATGCACTGCTGGAAACGCCAAGGAAGAAAATCCCAACAGCCTTTTTTTAATTCTTTAGTGCTGCTGATTGTTAATGCTGCTTGTTATTCATGGATTGCCTCACCTCACGGAGAGGCTTCGTGGAGTGGAGAAGTTCTCAGTTGTGGGACACCCTTGGCTGTCCAGGCTGGTGTAGGCTGTTGATTTTTAGTTTAAAGAGAATTTCAGTAGCAAGAATCAACCAAACTGGGTTTGTTTTTTTACTTTTCACCAACAAAGAGGAGCAGGAGTCAGGGGCAATCACCAAGTGAAGCACAGGGAGCACCTCAAGTGCTGGTTTGGCTTTGCCGATGCAGACTTGAAGCCGCCTGTGATTTTCTGAGACACTCCAGTCTGCACCAGCAGCTTTCCCAGTGCAGCCCATGGATGTTGAATACTCCAAGTCAGCTCCTGCTGGGGTGAAGTTCAAGAACTCCTCACCTTGCTGCAGGCTTTTCCTTGTTAGAAAGGGATGTGGAGCCTCCGAAACTCAGGCTGCAGGAGTGTCCATTTCTGTCAACAGGATGCTCATGGCGTGGTGCTGCATTTGTGCTAAATTTAAAGAAGCTTCTTCAAATTCCTCTCACGTTGGGCACATTTGTACAGGAGCTGCTGCGAAGTTCCTTGGTGAAAGAGAAAGTGATGCATTAATCCATGAGAAGAGGAGAAGAGCAAGAATCGATTGATCTCGAGGCCAAGTTTAGAGTATGGCCCTGGATGGCTTCCAGAAAGGGAATTTGGATGGATCAAACAGCTTCACTTGATAGATTTGTCCCAGGATCCAGGGAGCTGGGACAGAAAAAGAGGCACTGCATCTTCCACTGCCTGGGAAGTGCCTCACACGCAGCAAGGCAACCCTCAAAGGAGGAGTGTGGTACTCTGCTACAGCTTCCCCAAAACCAGGGTCCAATGGCCATGTGGAGTCAGGCAAATTGGATTAAATAATTACTTTTAAGTAGCCAAAAATTTAAATCATCCATTTTTGCTATTCCTGGCAGAATTCCCACTATGAAAATAGATGATGATCCTCAGAGAGCTGGGCTCACGTGACTTCCCAGGCCAGTGTTTGCAATTCCCAGTGCCAGAGTTTGGCTTCCAGAAGTTTCAGGCAGCACAGCAAAGATGCACCGTGACAGAGATGCTGAAATTTCAAAGCTAGACAAGATTTGTTCATTCTCTGGCCTGCAGGAGGAGGAGTCCTAAGTGAGGAATAAACGTCAGGCTAACGGCGAGTCGGGAGCTGGGGCATCGCTGGGAATCTCAGTTAATTCCATTTCCTTTCAGGAGGTCTGGAAGGCCTAGAGAAGCTCTGGAGAAACGCTGCAGCTTGCTTTGCTGCCTCCCCAGTGCAGCAATTATTGCCACCAGTAATTAACTGGCCTTTCTTTGAAAGCAAAGCACAGACAGACCGGCCGCGGGTAGGTCAGCAGGAGTACAGCGACGTTCCCAAAACAGCCTTTTGTTGGATCTTGGACGGGGACCAGCATTTGCTGAAGCTTTGGAAGGGAGGGAGCTGTTCCCTGCCAGATCCAGAGCCGGGAGCAGCTCTCTGTTCCGCGGGCGGGTTCATCCTGCCGAGCACCACTCGCAGAGCTCTGTGTTTCACCCCAGAGCTGGGAGCAGCCAGGGCGGCCCCAATAAAGCAGGGGAGGTGCCTCTGTGGGCAAGGCCAGCCGAGTGAGAGAGGCAGGAGGGGTCAGCTCTGCGGCCAGGTGTCCTTTCCCAGCTGCTGGCCGTCCTTTCCTCGCTCGCTGCCCTCAGCAACGTGTGTTCATTTCATCGGGTGCTCATTTACACTGGTCCTGCTCCTGCCGCGTGTTGTTACTGGTCCAAATCCCTGCTCATCTGTGCCAGGCAGCCCTGGACACGGGCACATCCCAGCCTGGGAAGTAGCTCGAGTTCAAGATCAATCATTATTGAAATAATTTAGAATTATTTAATTATTTAAAAGCCACAGGGATGTGGCACCTGGGGACATAGTTTGGTGGAGGGCTTGGGGGAACAGATGATCTTAGAGGGCTTTTCCAACCTAAACAATTTTCTGGTAAGTCCCAGGCACACGGAGTGCTACTACAATTCCTGGGAAAGTATAAGCTACATGTTAAAAATGCAAGCTGCCATCTTACCCTGAATTCATCTGTATGGCAGCTATGAAATAAATTAAAATTCCTCATTAACCCAGCTTCTTAGGGCTCTGCCTCCCTTGTGTTTGCACAACAGTGCAGAAAACCTTTACGTGGTCAGCAAAGCACTGACAGAAATAAAGGCCAGCAAAATCTCACACTCAAACACAGCCTGGGTGTATTGCAAGTTGGTAACAAGATTTCTCCACTAATATTGGGTGTTATTTCCAGTGCAGTCTGGAAACAGATCCTCCAGGGCGTTCATTCTCCGTGAATCTCCTGCTTTTAAAATTGCACTGCTGCTAATTTGCACTGGAACCACCTTTTCCTTCTGTAAAGCCCAGATAGCAGCCTTGGACTTTTGTAGCTGATAACTTCAAACAAGTCCAAATGTTCTTGTGTTTAGATTGGATATCATGCGAAAAAATACGGAATTTCATCTATCCAGGAAGAACAAGAGATCACTCAGGAAGAAGAAGGTGTCCTGAGAATAAAAAAAAAAATAAGGCAGTGGTACAGCAAAAATATTCAACAGTTCTTAGACTTAAACCCCAGACAAGCCAGAATGAGCTGGGCTTATTTCTGTGGGAGGTTTTATTTGAGCCTCTGTTTACAGTGCAGGGATAAAACTGAGTCTTGTAATAAACCCAAGAACCTCAAATAATGAGATAAAACTTGTGTTTTCAGCACTGCAAGCGAGCAATACAATGAAATATTGGCACAGTCCACTGGTGTCCTCACAGGTGGCCTTTTTGCCCTTTAGGGGACAGTGAAACATCCATAACCACACATTTGTTTCTGTCCTTTTTAACGAATATTGGGTTTGCTTTTCAATTCTCTGAAATTCCTCACCGGGTTTCATACTGTGGTTAATTAGACAGGCTTTTTTCCAATCTGATGGAGCATCCTTTGGTTAGAACATTTTCTTTATCTGTTATCTAGTAAGGCGGGGGGAGGGGGGAGGAAGGGAAATTAGTGTGTTTTGTTAAAGATTTTAGGCTTTACAGAAACTGCTCTAAATTTTCTGCTGTCCTTGCAGACAAGCTGAATAAATCCCCCAATGATCTTTAGCTGTTTTCTTTCTAAACAAGCCATGAAAACAAACAGAACCTGGAGGTGAGGACTAAATGGCACTTGTTAGCAGGAACATCGGGGCTTGTGTAATCTTGAATTTAATCCCTAAGGAGGTGCAGATCACTGTCGTATTTTATTTGTTTTATTGCACCTATTTGGTGCTGACAAGAGGATGCAGAGCTGTGCAGAGGTGGAAATTTTATCTTCCCTGAACAAATTGTTGCCCCCTTTCCCTGGAGTTCATCAATGCTGCAGCCAGGCTTTAGGTCTGGCATCTTCTAGAGGCAATATCCCAGGTTTTCTTTCTCTGCTCCAGAGCTTCATCTGGTGCTTCAGTGTTAATCTAATTAATAGTTTTCAGTAGAATCACAGGACCCTGGATTGGTTTGGGGTGGGAGGGACCTTAAAACTCTTCTCATTCCCCTCCCCTGCCATGGAGCCCAGCCCAGGTTGCTCCAGGAAAGGGGGCTGGGATCCCTCCATCCCATTTTTCCCAGCCCACAGCTATGGCAGAAGAGTTCACAAGAAGGTGCCCCAGGACGAACTGTGTGAGAAATAAGCCCCGGGCTGTTCCTTGCAGGACACCCCAGCACAGCCCCATTCCTCTCCCCGTTTGGGCTCCCTCCCTGTTTCCAGCTTGGATCCATCCCCAGCTGCTGACGGGTCCTTCCAGCGCCAGCATTCCCTTCAGCCAGCCCCCTCCCCTGGAGCTCAGCCCTCACGTCAGGGGGAAAATCAGGCACCTCCTTCCAGCCTCCCATTTCCCGGCTGAACAGAGCGAGTCCTTCCCAGCCCTGCTCCAAGCCCCCGTTCCCAGCGCAGCAGCTGATTCCCCCCCTTATCCCGCCGCTCCGGGCTCCTGGGAACGCCCTCCAGCCGCTCTCATCGAGGGGGTTTATTCCTTGCTCGAACTTCCTTGCCCTTTTTTTGTGGCTGGGCATTGTGCTCGTCTTTACCGAGGCAAATTTCTCTTCTTCCCCGTCCCCTCCGACAGAGCGGGCCCACGGAATTCCCGGCGGGATTCTCCGCTCGGTGCGGGTGGTACAAGCAAATTTTCCCTGGGACAAAGCAGCGGGAGCAGGACACAGGACGAGCTCTGCTGGCGGTGGCAGAGCAGCCCAAGGGCAGCTGCTGGAGCGGGGATGTGCCCACGGGACAGAGCCCAAGGGCTGTCCGTGGTCTGCTGTGAACCAGGCAGAACCACAGAGAAGGCACAGAACCACAGAATTGGCCTCTGGAAGAAAACTCCTTTCCCAAAAATTGCAAAGTAGCTTCAGGAAGCCGCCTGCCCTTGCTTTGTGCCTCCTCTGTGATGCAGAAAATGAGCATTTTTGGAGACTCCAAATGAGCTCGGGTGAAGTGTGCACCTGTAAATGTCTCATACCGGGGCACTAAACGTGCTACAGGCGAGCCAGCTGAACCTGTGGAATGCTGCACCCACTAAACCCGACACCCCCTGCTTCGGAGAGAAAGAGAATTGCTGAGACAGAGCAAACGGAGAGCAGGGGATGCAACACAGCTTGAGTAAAAACAAAATTCTAAGCACAACAGTATTTCTTTGCACAGTTTTGCACAATTTGACTATGCCCAGATAAAGATGAAGTGATTGTCGTTCGCTTGTCAGCACTGTGACAAGTAAATGGTAAGCGATAAACGCATCAGTAACAAAGATAAGAAAACGATAAGTGAGTTGTGTCTCAGCCCCCTTCCTGCCTGATCTCTTGGAGCTCTCACCTCGCCCTTGCCGGTCTGACCCCAAAGGAGACCCCAAGCTGCACCAAGGGCTCACAACGAAAGGACAAAAGAACGGCAGAGCCCCAGCAGCTCCTCACCCGGGATTTTCTAGGGGCGGGATGGGTGGGGAGAGCCAGGCTTGGCCCCTCCCAGAACCCAGCGGGGAACGCTCAGAGACCGCCAGGTAACGGGAGAACCCCAGTGGAAAAGAACCCACTAAAACATGAGGTAGATTTTGAGGTTTCTGTATATTGTATTCTCTTCAGATTTCCAAAGCAAACAGGTACACGGCGACATTGATTCCAGTACAGGTTTAAGCACATGCAACACTGGTGTCCTATCTGTACATTGATTTCTAAGGCTGCCCAAGGACCTTTACATTGAAAGCATACAAGAACTCACACACACGTGCACGGATTCCTCCTGGCATCAGTCCTGAGGAAAAAAAACAACTGGAATTTTACTGGAGAAACCAAACTTCAGCACTGCGAGCGCATCTGGGTAACTCCCCCCACCCCCCGACTGTTCTGAACGGCTTCCTAACCTCAAAACTCACTTTTTTGGTTCACAATTTGGAGCTGAACAGGCTGTTGTTCATCAAGTTGTAGTGTCAGAAATGGTTCAAAACAGTCCAAGGTTTACAGTACTGGAGACAAAAACTACATTCCCATTAAAAACCACGCCGGATGCAGATGAAGTATCACATGGAGATGCTGACATTCAAAACAGAAAACTGAGAAAACATAAGCACAGAGAGACCAGGAAACACATTAAAGACTTCTCATTCATGTATAATTTGTGTAATTATACAGTCAGCCTTTCTGTGACTTAAATACTCAGGCCAACCTAAATAATGACAATACAAAATTTTCTAAAACGGCTTCTCATAGAAAGAATGACAGCTGTCGAAAGTAAATAAATAAATAAATATTTTAAAAGGTCTGATATTGCTCTGAGACAGTGTCCATCAGGTTCCACTAGATGTCAGTGGCACAGAACCAGTTTGTGGCAGACTTAATGGCATTAAGTCCACTCGGTTTATTTATTTATCATCGCTACCTCGCCTGTGAAACACAGCCCACGTCAGCTGTACCAACCACCCAGGATTTATGGCAGTGAACTGAACCCCAAATAACAGTGTCATCTCATTTCTTTCCCCCCTCTTGCTTGCTTGATCTTGCTTGATTTGAATAGACGACTTGAAATCAGGCTCTTTTTTCCACAAATGTGGCGAGAGAAGGTCTGAATCACTGCAGTTCCCCAGTTTTTCCTAAAGCAGTGACATGGAGCTCACTCCAACCCCCAGCACTCTCTGCTTGTCGGGTACTGAACACCTTGAAGATAAAGCTTTTTATGTGAAATACAGTGTAGCTGATCCAGGTGGAAAATTATAAGGCACGTACATTTTTTTTTGTTTCTTTTTTTCTTTTTTTTTTTTTTTTTTAAAAACCACACATTCTGAAGCCTTGTTGCAACCGTGCTACTCTGAGTGGCCCAGCCGAGGACAGAGGGGGATGAAAGTCCACGAAATGCAGGAAAACACAGGGAGAAAAAAAATACAGGAAAAAAAATACAGAAACCAAAGAATAAAGCAGAACACATCGATACAATGTACACAACAACAGCAATGATCAACTCTTCTCATTTCTTTGGCCAACAAGCAGTGACAATTGCAAAGCATTCTTTGTTTTGCACTGGAAATACCTGACTTTATTTGGATACACGGATGCTTAGCACTGGATTGCCACAATACCTGAAATAAGTAAATAAAAAACCCCCAAACAGGCCGGTTCTTGTCTATGTTTTTAACAAAACAAAGCTGCCAAGTAATTGTTGTTGGGAAGTTATAAGAGAAATAATAGCAGGGGGCTGCAAAAATGGTGGGCCAGAACGACAGCTGAGAAGAGAATCGTAGTTAAGGAACATATGAAACCAAATGGCAAACAGTTCTAGGCATTTATTCCAATATCTTAGAAAATAAAAATAAAAAATACTCTTCATTGCATCACCATTTAAAGATAGAAAAACAAATCTTTAACTTAAGCCAAAAGAAGATGAGAATCGTTTCCTTGTTTTTTGTTATGGTTTTTTTTGTTTGTTTGTTTTTCCACTCGCAGGCTTGTTTATTCACAGTACAAACAGAGCTGGTACAGATTTTAAGGTCACAAGATGCACAAAGTCGGACGAGGAGCACTGTTCCCTTCTCCCCTCTGCAAAGCTGCTCTGCCCTAGAGAAACTCCAGCCCCCCAGTGAAATAAAAACCCCAAAGCCCCACTTTTGGGTGCCTCGTGAAACGGCAGAGCAGCCCCGGCGTGGCGTGAGCAGCAGCAGCAGCAGCAGCACTAAAGCTCGGGGCGTGCATCCCCAGCACACGCTCAGCCAGCACAAAGAAACATTCCACGGATTTTGGAATTCCACCTTAAGGCAAAAAAAAAAAAAAAAAAAAAAAAACAGGCAATGAAGGTTTTTTACCCCNTGCAAGTTTTCTACCTCTCCCCTTCGAAGTTTCCTGCTTTTCCAGATTTCAAGCATGAGCCCTGAAATTCAGTAAATGAACGGAACGTTTGGCATAAGGAATGCTTTAACCAAAAAAAAAAAAAAAAAAAAAAAAAAGGAATAATCAGGAAATGCTTTTCCCAACAATAAATCAATGATTTTCCCTTAGTTCTATCTACATTTTGTTAAAGCATTTTATGCGTTTTCAATAACAAATTGCAACTTGGTTTTTTTTGGCAACTTTTTTTTTTTCTTTTTTAATAAAAATCCAGACAGTGTTCTCTGTTTGCAATCAGAACCACACCCTTAGTGCAATATTATATTTATTTCTTACAGTAATTTTGGTTGCCATACAAGAGTATTAAGGATTGGGGAAAAGTGCAAGTTACAGGAGCTTGATTTTTTTTTTTTAATCAGTCGAAATAAGAGGAATTAAAGCACAAAAATTACAGCAACATAGATAACGTGAACACAAGTTGTTACACAAACTATAGCGAGAAACATATTAATATCTAGAAAAGAAAAGAAAAAATGTAATGGAAAAATCATCAATATTTGTGGCTCATACACATAATCATCGCCAGATCAACTGGGTAATGCCTTTTAAGAACTGAGAGGAAAAGGAAAAAAAAAAATCACTATTTTTTTATTAACTTAAGTACCACAAATAATTAACTTCTTTGTGATATGTAAATTCTGTAAATCAACAGTCACATCTAGTCATTTTATAATATATGAATTAAACTTAAAATGTTCTCAGACACCTAGGGCAAGGAGTCTGTGCAGTTATACACAATTTACATCTTGTAAGATTTTGGTATTGTATACACAAATATTACAGAAACTAGGCATGTAAATGCAATTTATTTAAATTACAGTATATAAACAAAAGTTGATCCTAAAACCCAGAATATCATAGATCTCTAACGACTTTGTTTTTCACTATCAGAGTAGCATGAAAGAAATGGGTCTTCTCTCCTCCCCCCCGGCGAAAACACTCGGAGGCCACGGCGTTACCTGTTACTATTGCTTTCTTTTCTCGTTTCAAACCACCCCTCAGAGCTGGAGACCGAACTCGACCTGGCAGAGGTGCGCCCTGGCGGTCGGAGCAGGTCCCCTCAGGCCTCCTTACCTTGTTTTTTTTTTGCTTCGTAGGACACAACGTGAGAAACGCAACTATTCCCTTACAGCTTTCACCTGCTCCTTTCCGCTCGCTTTGGGCCTGCTCTCGGAGCACCTGAAGGGATGCATGAGCAGGAGCCACACCTGCGTGAGGAAGGGACCACTCCCACCTGGGATTTACTGCGTGTGTCAGCGCTTGCTCAGCGCAAGCTCAACCCACAAGGAAAAGCTGTGATCCGAAAAAGCAGCTTTAAAAGTCAACTTCTACGTGTTTCTTTTTACTACTGTGTTTATCTCCTAACGTGTTTCTGGCACGTGTTATAGAGGTAATAGCAACTGTACCCAAAGAAACAAAGAAAAAAAGAAAAAAAAAAAAAAAGAGAGAGAGAGAGCATGGCATCAGTGGTTTATTTACTGAATTCTGTCGTATCACCAAATGGAAGACAAACGATGGCTAAATTACCTTTTTTTTTTTTTTTTTTTTTTTTTTTTTTTTCCCACTTCCTAAAGAGTGTGTGATGGCCTCAAGTTGCCTGCATCGACCTATCTGAGTGGAACTGCCATTTCCTACACCTCCCGTGGAAAAAAAACCTCAGCACTCCTCGACAGCGAAACGCCTCAGCGCCTCGTTTTTGTTACCAGGCTCCTTGGAACTCCCCAGACACAAACAGAGCGCAGTAACAGATGTTACGTCAAAAGGTTTGCTGTTCCATAAAGGGGGCAGGAGGCTTAAACAAGTTGATTTTTATGAGTTTCCAATGTGTTGGTAACTGTAACCACTTTTGAAGAAATATTCATCCTCCTCTGTAGAAGTTCTAGCAAAGATAGAAAATATAACACAGCTCTGCTGGTTCAGATGCATCCAAATGAGGTTGATTTTAAAAAGGTCAAGACTTTATAATTATTCCACAGAAATAGTAGTAAACCACAAAAAGTTTTTTTTTTCTCTTTTTTTCTTTTTTTTTTTTT